>JAIPRL010001716.1:0-74935 GCA_025469235.1 Pemphigus obesinymphae | reverse complement strand
TTATACACATTATATAATACGTAGGTATATTATTAAAATGTATATAATATATATAATGTTTGAATATATTCTAAAAGTTATTGTACATTTCAAGTATGATATTTCAAGTATTTCAAGTATGTATTTGTATTATATTCATGGAAATTTAAAGATGCAAGAGTATAAAACTTCTAAGCATCATAGGGCCGCCCAGGGAAACTTTAAAATTGCGAGAATGGACTTGCAAATTCTTGCAAATTAAGGGGAATGTTTTGACACTACTTTCGACTTTCTAGGGCAACATGGTAGAGCTGAGTGCGGAACTTTGAAGCGTCATAGGGCCGCTCAGGGCAACTTGCAAATTGCGGGAATAGACTTGCAAATTCTTGCAAATTAAGGGGAATATTTTGACACCACTTTCAACTCTCTAAACAACATGGTAAGGCTGAGTGCGGAACTTTGAAGCGTCATAGGGCCACTCAGGGCAACTTGCAAATTGCGAGAATGGACTTGAAAATTCTTGCAAATTAAGGGGAATATTTTGACACTACTTTCAACTCCCTAGGAAAACATGGTAGGGCTGCGTGAAGTTGGCCCTACCTTTCTATAATTAGTGATATCTCGGTTAATAATAACTTGCAAATTGCGGGAATGGACTTGCAAATTCTTGCAAATTACTTGCAAAATATTAGCATAATTTTCGAAATGATCGGACAATATGGTAGGGCCAACTTCACGCACGTAAAGATATTGTATTTACCAGTATTAAAAAGTGTGAAAAACGTACAACTTCACTTGAAATTCTGAATTGCTCTCATTCATTCAAAATTCAACCAAATTCAAAAAAATTTTTTTTGACGATTTTTGAAATGTATATTTTTTTGTTAATCATACAAAAACAGAGGCCATTAGTCATATATTTTATTTTAAAAATGCAGTAAAATATTCGCATTATATCAAGAATTAGGGCTACTGACTTTCCAATTAATTTACATACATATATGATAATATATAGAATTAACTGTGGAGCAGTTAACTGTCGTCGAGTGCGTTTTCGCGTGGATCCATTTATATGCAGTGATAAAGTTCACATACCTATAGCAGTTATAAAATGTTCGTGAGAATAAGTGAGTGTAAAGACAAAAAAAAAAAAAATTAATAAAAATGAATTTTACTTTAAATTAACCTTGTTTTCGGCGATGTGAATTTACTTTGCAATTTGCAAATACATATTATAAATATGATAATATTCTACATTGCTCATCTACATACTCGTACATATTATATTATAATAAACGTATAGGTATAATATAATACATTGTTATACATACGGAAATTGATGTTATAAATACGATTTTTAAACGATATATTATGTTCCCATGATGGAGATTTCTCCAATTTTGTGGGCACTAGAACGATTTTGACGACCGCGAGAATTTTTCTACCAAACGTCATCGCTAATATGGGACCTATACATATATAGGTAATAGAAAAATCGTCAAAAGTTAAGGCGACGAACGTGAGTAAAATATATATGTTGCTTTCATCGATTGGCCTCATCTCGTCGGAGAGCAAACGCGTACAATCTGGTGATATAGCAAGGCTATAATATGCTATATATTATTATACAATAATAACAAAGAAAGTAAGAAATTGAATTATTGACGAAACGGCGATTAAACGAGTATACGTGAAGGTACAACAAGTAGCATATATGGTAGGTAGGTAATATACCTCACCTACTTAAGTAGTCGTTTGCTCACGTGCACGAGCTGTTGGAATTCTTCTGGCCATAATGCCGTGTACCTATCTATTCAATATAATATTATTGTTTGTGAACATTGCGATTAATATATCATATTGTGTATCACGTACCTATATAAAGCCGAACTAATGACTATTCGGCCATAACTATATACTCGTAGGTATATTATTGTCTACATTATAAGAAAAAAAAAAAAAAAATCAAATCGTTTTATAGTCTCGAAGATTAAGAATATACCTACATATTATATGTTGTAGGTATGTTATATAGGTGCGTAATGGTCTCGAGTATAATAAATATTAGTGTATACCTATTATGTGTGTATAATGTATATATATATATATAATATAAATACCTATATTATATACTTTCGAGACTAAATATGTTTTGTTTGATAAACATTTACGATTGAATCAATTATTTTTCTGTCGGTCATCCTAGTCCTCCACTTCCACTTAACTCGATCTCACGTATCCTCTTCACGTACACCAATCTCGTCACATATCATTTTTATTACACATTTTTATTCCCCACCTCTTTTTCGGTCTTTCTCTTTTCTCCAACATACATTTCCTTTACTAATCATACTGCCACTGCCCATTTCCTTCATAAAACACACTCAGCCGATCTCGGTCTATCCTCTATCGTTTTGTCTTGTATTAAAGCCCTCCTACAATAACCATTATCCTCTGTACTATCTGGTATCTTCCTGTCTACTGCATGCCCAACATTCCGGTCCGTGCATGATTTCATACCAGTCTTATAAAATCAAGTTTTCACGATTGAATCGATTGAAAAATATATTAAAAGGTATACGGACTACAATAATTAGGGTATGCATGTATGTATGTTCTGGGTTTTCTGGGAACAGAATAAAATCTCGAGAGGATTTATGACAGTTTTCGTTGTAATATTGCAGAATATACATGCTAGATTTTTCAACGTTTCTTTTCCCCGTTATTATTTATTTTATTTTACTTTACTATTTTCTTTTTTTCATTTAATTTTATTCTATTAATGGAGTTTTTGCATAACATACGTTAAAATATTCAATTGTCATAATTATTATTAATTATTATATTATGTAGATATAATATAATATGAATCTTTAGTTTTTTCCTTGCTATAATTAATCTCGTATACGATATTTAGAACGAAATGATGCATTTTTATTTTCCTATCAATAATATACAATATATGATAATATATACAATAATTAATACCTATAATATAATATTATATATTAGGGGTACCTATATAATAATAATTAATCATAGATAGGCAGGTACTGATTTTCTTTAACATTTTGTTATAATAACCAATCTTCATGTACCATGAATAAATTTACTGTAGGTACTTATTCTAACCGTCAGTATTCTCCGATATTTTTAAAGAAAATAAGTAAAAGTTTAAAAGTTTCCGTTGACACTTTTACTTTATAACATTGGGTACGTGCACGATTATATTTATTTACAATCGTGACTATATGTCACTAATAGCGGAAAATTTTTGTCAGGTCTTAGATACCATGGTAGGTTTATAATAGCTTATCAATCTAAAATTTTAAAACTAAATGAAAGTTTATCAATTTACAACGGATGAGGATTTGTTTGTAATGTAGACTATGATAAGTTAACATCCATGGATAAGTGTACTAAAAATGTACTAAATAGTATATTTATAACATCTAAAAGCATAGATTTGTATACGTCGTGGACTCGTGGCGTATAATTTTTTAATTATCGGACAGTTCTTTACCGTCCGTTTGTGGGCTTCTTTTAGAAATTAAAAACTGTCGATATTTCTCTGCTACCCGCATCAACAGTTTTTATGACAGTTCTTATTCCACATATCTGGTCTATGAGTCTACCCACTAACCAGCGTTCCAACTCCAACCGATGGGTTTGGACCGTCAGAGGATAAAACTATTGAAAAAACCGCGCTTGTGTGGGCCGCTACTAGTAGTCTGCAGTCAACTGTACCGACCGTGCGTGGTTTTTGTCGTGTATATGTATAAATTTACCTTAATGTCGTAGCAAGTTTTCTCTTCGTAGTTGTAGGAAATTTAACCGTAGTTGTATGTGTTTTAAATAGGTACGAATCAGTTGCGATGGCTGACAAAACAAAATCGAATTGGAATTTTGTCAATCTAAAATAGTTTTTAAATTTGCATTCGTAATCGGTTAGGTGGTTGGTGGTATTACGGTATTGGTATTACGTCTAGCTGTAAATATACCATGGGCTTTTTTCTGTTTTATTTTTTATCTACAAACGTATAATTTCTTCATCGCGTACTTCTTCTTCGATTATATATCGTAATACTAGTCGTTGCACATTCAGGACGTCCTCCATATTCGACAAGATGTGAAATACTAATTAAATAATAACTAATAATAAAATGTTGTTTGTATTTTTTTTTTTGTATTGCATGCAGCCGACTGCAGATACGAAGCTGCCGCTATTGCTGCTGCATGTAGCCATCGCTGTAGCAGCTGCGTGCAGTCAACTGCATAAACCAAACCAGACCTTTAGGACTGAGTTAGATTAAAAATACTGTAGATTATGGACTCGGTGTTAAATAATCCGTATCAGGTCATATCCACGGTACCTATAATAATTGGCAATACTTAGGCATTAGTGTGTTATTACCTTGAATCAGTGGCATACGCAGGGAGGGATATGGGGGATAGATCTCTCCCTTGACCTTTGTTTTTAGAATTTTTTGCCTTTATAGTGTTTTTGTAATGAAAATATTTTTTATCAATTATATTTGCTTTTCATGATAACAGTATCACAGAATATATTCTTATTGTATTAATGTCAATTGGTAAATTGTAATGGTTCGAGGTTGGAAGTAAACTTTGTAAAAAATATATTCATCCCCCCCACCATAGAAAATTCCTGTTTATGCCACTGTTTTGAAAATTGAAATGATGACACATCATCGAGTTTTAAAAATGATTCTGAATATAGTTTATTTAATATACATAATATTTTATAATATAGGTACCTATATATATATATATATACTATTATATACTATTATATATACTTAATATAATTAAATATAAGAAGTTAAAAAAGTATAGGAAATGAAAGTATAACACACATATTTTTCGGGTTGCTTATAATATTCACAATCTATAGAACTTTAGTGTAGGTAGATTGCCATTGATTTAAAATAATTAAAACTGACTAAAACTCGTGAATGTGTTAACGGAAGGAATAATAAATTTATTTTTATTTTTACCCTGGATTTATGGTCACAGACTTTAAACACTAATTTTTAGCAAACACCAATCATAAACAACTATTAAGAATCTGAAGCTGTCATGATAAATATAAACCGTCGTGATAAATTACAGTATATTCAATTTTATATCCATTCATAATCCTTCCGATTATTTTCTGGAAAATACGACTTAAATATCTTTTGAGAATTTTTCAATAAATGTTTTTTAATTTGTATAGCTGCACTATCTTCATATATGATTAAGTACTACTAACATTATTAGGGAAAATATCATTATTGTGCGTATAACGGTTTTTTTTTTTTTTTTTTTAATGAGGATATTATTATTTGAGAAGATTTAAATTTTTTTAAATACATACCTATAAGGCAATATGGGACGTGGAGATATTTACCTCAGGTATAATTTATATGGAGATTCTTACTTTGGGTATTATTCAAATGGCGATTTCTATCTGGATAATAATACTTATGGAGATTTTCACCTAGAATATTAATTGCTTAGAGATGTTTTTTTACCTTGGGTCTTTTCGTTGATATTTTTTCTTGAATATTATTTTTTTGGATGTATTTTTTTACTTATATTTCTTTATTATTTACATATTATATTTAAATTCGTATAGTACAATAATATTATTATATAAAGAGAATGTTGACAACTCTGCAATAATATATTTTTACACCTAAAAATGAATCGCGTGTTTACGCACTTACCTACTGTTAAATTCACGCGCGGTGGCTTAGTCCTATCAATCTGTTTAGTATATATATATATATATATATATAGCATAGCGGGTCGGAGGTCTTCTGAACCATAACCGCGGTAATCATACGTAATGCGACGATGATACTTGCGGCAGGTGCAAAACAATGTAACTGTCAAGATAGGTACTATACTAAAACAATTTTGGTACAATAGAAGACGAGATGTTTGCGGAAAATATAAACGTTTCCCTTTTGGCCCGCTACAGCGTCGGTAGCTCAAACCGCGCGTGTTACGCGTAATCGCATACCCGGTACCTATATAGGTATATAAAATACACAATACACTATTGGTAACCCCGTTCGGTATAAATTACAATATCCGACTTCAGTCGGTTTTTCAGTGTATACTTTGAACGCGTGCAGTGACGATACGCCTTGGATATTGCGATAATCGCATAATATTTATTATAATAATATCGTCGTTGTGTTATCCAATCGGATATATTATTATATTTTTACACGGACTCGGTTATTTCGTCGTTCACGACGAATGACACGCGGGTCGTTGTCACCGAGACTAGATTTAGCCAGTGTGGCGCACACTCGTTTTCTGCAAGGGCCGTCAACACACTTTTACAATATACCCACGATGTATATCCAAACGATTTTTGTAATCGATTTCGTTACCTGCCATTAAATAACATTCATAGTAATTTATGTTATAGCTTGTAAACAACAGATTGGAATAATATTAGTGTCTTCCACGCACAACCGCCACCAACCATTATTATAGGGGTGTCGAATTCTTCACCCCATTGTGTGCGCCACTTACCTTAGCTATAGTTTTATACCTGTCTCTCCTACGATCGGGGTCTTTTTTTTTTCAAGCAATTTAGCTATAGAGACATAAGATTGAAAATTTTTAACGGTGATTGAAAATTTGAAAATTTCGATTTTTATATATTTTTTAAAAAATATTTAATTGTGATATTTTATTCACTACAAAGTTATTAGTGAGTACTAGCACTTCTAAGGTTTAGATCATTAACTCTTTATATTTTACTATTTGTGATCAATGCGATCATACCTGGACTAATTATTTTAAAGTTGTTTGAAACTAATAGCATAGTATTAGAATTGAAGTTTAAAATAGCTGTACTTTTATTATTAAATAAAAAAGTATTTAACAATAGAGTATTTAAAAATAAAAGTACATTTACTTTGAAAATTTTCAACTTTTTGAAAATTTTTATGAAAACTTACATTACTAATTTTATTCCTTGAGAGTAAAGAAATCAAAGAAAGGAACGTTAGAAAGAAAACTGGTTTAAAAAAAAATAATAATATTATATGTAATTTTTTTTTTTTTTAGTTGAAAGCGTGGTTTTAAAGTTCTAGGTATAATCTATGGTTATATAATTTTTTGGTGGAAATGATGTGCACACTCGATGTGTAAGGGTCTTAAGGGGCCGCAACACATGCCATTTTTAAGGGGTTCTGTATAGGCAATTTTTAAGAAATATTATGAGAAATAAAAATCCAACAATTTAGAAATATTTAAGTACATTTTAAAATTATTCTAAAAATAGTCCCGTACCCGTATCACTTTTTATTGTTGTGTAATCATGAAATTTCCGCCTAAAAGACCTATATAAGCGTCACAAAAATGAAAAATTTTGAAAAGTCGAATTTACAATCTGTAAATAGATTTGAATATGTCGGCCTGTCTTCTGGGGATCGATCGAGGCATTTTTATTTTTTATTACAGATTAAAATTTAATTAATGTTTATGAATTGCGATTTTTAATGATAAATAACACGGCTAAAAAAAGAAAAATAAACGCCTCGATCGATCTCTTAGAAGACAAACTAATGAATTCAAAACAGTTTTCAGAATTGAAATTCGATTTTTCAAAGTCCCACAATTTCGTCACGCTTGTAGGTCGATTTTTTGTTGGTGTTGCGACCTTTTAACATTCGTTTGTGTTGTACTACAACAATTCTATGTCGAAAATTTTGTTTCAACAGACAATAGTTATTTTTATATACATAGGTACATAGGTACATAGAAAGAAATTATACATTTTTTTTTTTTGTAATGATAAATATCAAATGCATGCCGATTGTTTTAATATTGATACCAATTATTTTCCAGAATATAATATATTATTATAAAGATTCGAAATATACCTATATGGTTACGATATTATTGAATTGTAACGGTTTTTTTTTATTTGTGTATCCTTTTAAAATCTGTTTTTTTTCAAAATGCAAAGAAATTTTACTGTACTTAACGGAAATCCCCGATATTATTTAAAATTGATATACCTATATATTATAAGAGATTACAAAAATATTGTTTTAGTTTTTAAAATTAATTAGTGTTTTTTTTAAAAAAAATATTATTATTAAAATATTTACTTGTACAGAACAAAATGATCTTGTGACCCTTTTTTTCATCCAAATTGTGTAAACTCGTTTCGTGTTGTTAGTTCTTCTCTAATTAACGATGTACTAAATGTACATGTTCTACAAAATAAACAATACAATATTGTAAATAAAATAAATTTAAATGAATAATAATTTAAAATGTTCTTATAATCATAAAGTAGCACGTACCTACGGTTACCGGAAGTTCAGATACATTATACAAAATAATTATTATGTTTATTATTACATTTTATATTAGTAAAATCATATATAGTTTTAGCGATGGAATGAAATTACAATTTTTATGTATAAACAATAAGTATCTATTAAAAGTTTTATAACTGAACAATTTGAGTTCCAAAACGAAAAAAAAAATTTTAATTATCGATGAATTTACCTCGCATCTTAAGCTATATAGTATTCAAATAAGTTGTGGTTTTTCAATCGGCTATCAATTCATCAGATATATTTATTCGGGAAATAAACTTCCGAATAAAGTAATAAATGTTTTTTAATGCAAAAGTTATTCGTTAAATAGTGATACTAATAGGTGCTAGCAACGCAGAAATATGGAATAAATTGTATTATATTTTATTCTGTGATAATTAAACTATGGAAAGAGTTACACAGATTTTCTCAATCGTTATTGGTCGATGTTATTTACTTTTTAGTTTTCAGTGATAATACTGATAAAGAACCGGGGGTCTATATTATCAGTAGTAATTTATCGAATAAATATTGTTAAAAAAAAAAAAAAAAAAATTGTATCGAGTAATATTATTTGAATTTTGATGAATAAGCGTTATTTCGACATTGAAAAACAAATGATTGTCCATTTTTCCTTATGTTTCGAATAACTTATATTGTTCAGTGAATAAACTAGATTAAAAAACCGGACCTTATAAAAATAAATAGGTAATTCGTAAATAAATAACTAATAAAATAAAATAAATAATTCATAATATTTAGGACTATTGGTTCATGATGTTATTTCGATTGATAGTAAAATTTTTTAAATTCCACGTGCATGCATCTATCACGGGTTCATGGTTGGGTATGCAATATATTATATTAGACCACAATCTATTATCTAGATAGAAAGCACTGCGAAAATAATAATAATAATAATAAAGGGAATATAGGCAATACTATATATACCATAGTGACGTAATGGATACGTATATGGATCAGATGAAAAAATTCGCGTTTTTGAAGTTAAAAACTATGTGTAAAAATTTAGGTTAAAAGGTTGGTAGTTAGTTACACTATATGAAACAACAACAAAAACAACGATAAATATTTAAATTAATTTTTTGTTGTCAGTTATTTGAGATTAGAATAGTGTAAAATATTAGTTATTAGTTATTTTATTACTGACGACTTTTCCCAGAGACTTTTTTCCTGGTGACTTTTTATACCGTGGAATATAATAACGATGGTTAAAGCGCTTAACAGATGTGTTAAATGCATATTTACGATTTTTCAGAAATCATGTTTAAAGTTTTGTGAGTATGTATAAAATAGTATATTTAAAACCATTACACTTACAAATAAACATATTCAAAACACAATACTACTTAATACACATTTAATCTATCTCTATGTGCACAAGAAAATACACTACCTGAAATGTTTATTTTATTTTCACGAAAATCGCACTTAATACACGTGTTAACCATCGAATTATCATAGTATACGAGTATATCTTTTGTGATTCCGATAGATTACAATTCTAAATGTACCGTTTCATAATTAATGTTTATTAAATGTGATTCACGATTGTTTACAATACGATCAGTCTGAACAGCATTTTGATTATTCAATTTATTTATTATTTTTTTTCAACGTATAATATATATATTTATAATATTTTTATAATAAATTTATATTATATTATATTATATATTTATAATATATATATATTTATAGCTATATAGAACCTTTATTCTAACTGTACTGATTTACCATATAAAATAACGACGATTGTTTAATGTGTTTTAATATATATATAAAAATGTGTGAATTCTGTTTTCTAAACACAAGTTTCACGTGCGAGTTTAATCAAATTGTTGTATACGTACAATAATTGACTGACATATAGAATACATTGACGGTTGGCCAAACAATTAAAAACGCAAAAATAAATTAGATACTCGGGGAGAAGAAATACCGTTCAAACATAATGTATTAACGGACAAATTGAAATGCATATTTTTGTTTAAACGACGTTTAAAATATAATTAAATGTACATATTAATAATGTAATATATACAACATATATATTTTTTTGATGTCCATGAAATAATATTCATTTTTATTTTACATACATGCGTTGTCATCTTGTATTTGGAGAATGTTTATTTCTATACGAAGAAAGTACATATACTCGTTTTTTTGACAGCAATAATATAATATGTATCTATACGAGTTTATTATATGTATATTTTTCCGAAAGATATACAATAAAAATAAATTATAATAATATTGGGAAAAACACGTTTAAATTATGATTTATTTCCTATGCACAAAAGGAAAACGTGATATATACTCTATTATGAACCATTAAAGGGTATTGTGTTTTAAATTTTGAGCGAAACGAGGAATGTATCGGTTTTTAGAATTATGATTTATGCATATGTGTTGTTTTTTTTTTCATATGATTACTTTTTCAGGTATTGAAAATCGAACACGCACTGTATATGTTTATTTTATGTTAAAAAGCCAATTTTGAAAATCAGAGTGGATTTTGAGGAAATGCGAAAAACAACTGAAAAACCGATGATATTTCCTATTATCGTACAGTTTTTCGAGAAACCCGTTTTTATTATAATTCAGAAAATACTGATCTAACAGACTTAAAATGTTGGTATATTTTAATGTTGTATAGACGCGAGAAATAAATATTAATATTGTAATCAGTTTGGGCGCACTACCTAACTATAAGTATTAATTTGTTTTTTTTTAGATTCTGAACGAAGTGAAATACGTATTGGATTAACAATTTTTACCTACATGAATTATATTTTTGTATTTTGTAATCAAACTTTTTAGTAGAAGAAGTGCTTCAACTCCAATACGTTTCACATTTACTCATTTTCTGGTAAAAAACCGGTTCTAGTTAGTACTCAGAAGTTTATTTTTTGGATACATTGAATGCACTAGCTTATTAAATATACTAAATATGTAAAATTGACAATTGACTGTAATAGTATAAAAGTATTGATTATATATAATCAATGGTAATAGTTATGTACTTACATTAGGTACATATAGTTTCGCTCAGAATCGTTTTATTGAAAGAATTGATGAAATTTATTTCAAATTCAACAATTTTAACAAGTGAAGATATTACGCGACGATAAATTTAAAACTTACACCTTTTTTAATTTATTTTATTAAAACGAATTTTTTGGTGTTATATAATTTATGAGTTATGTGTTATATAACTTAAACTCAATATAAGGTTATGACCATTATTTTTTACGATAATTTGAAATTTTTAATTTTTTTATCATATTAATGATATATATTCTAATAATCTTTTAATAAAATTTTTGATTTTCGGTGTATGTAGTAACTGTGTATTCATAATATTATTATATAAGTATATTAGTATATAAGTAGTAGGTACTACCCATATATTAAATACATTTTTAAAGCATTAGCTACTAGTAATTTTTTGTTTTTTACGAACATTTACAATTTTGAAAAAAGTTCTATAAATAAATCATATAAAGTAAACTGAGTAACATTCAGAGTTTAGGAACGAATGCTGTATGATTTATCATTGCTATTAAATTAAAAATAACAATACAAGTAATACAACATACAGACTTGACACTAAGTTATTGTTCTCTGATCGTAATTTTGTTTTATGTATGTTTATGGTATTATCATTGACGACCAGATCATAACGATAGCAAACATTCTTAACATGACCATACTTAATCCCTGACAGAAACATTATATTTAGACCTATATTAAATTTCATGTTTAAAGTACCTATTGTATTGTATAAATAATTGATATCAAATTGTTAGGACTAACACATACTTTTTAACACTATGCCTATATCTGTTATATTTTATCTCTTCCGTGCAAAATATGTATTAATATGAAAATTATTATTGCAGATTTGAAAAAATTAGGTTATCTATTATATGTTTGTCAGTATAATTATACGTATTTTGTTAACGTATTAACAACGTGTTAGTTCCAAAAATACCTTTTATAGTTTATAATAAAGGAATTCGTTTCCAATAAAAGGGAATCTGGTCCCTTCATTACAAAAATTCCATAAAAAATATACAAATAATTTACATAGAATTCGCATGGCTATTTTTAAAAGTTGTAGCTTATTCTTAACCATATGAAAATTTAAAAAAATCTCGTAGCAGAAAATGTAAATACAAGGAATTTTGATATTTTTTTTTACCAATATTTAATGTGAAATTCACGTGTATTCCCAATTACAAATCCCGAAATTCCTATGTAATTCTTTCTTCTTATAAAACTTTTTATGATTATTATTATTTTGGGAAAAAATGTATCTACCTAATAATAAATAATATTTAATTTATATTCCTGGTAAAGTATTTTTTTTACATTCTTATTCTTTTAAAAGTGCATTAGAATCTGTTCTTTCCTTTATTCTTTAAAAAAAGGAATTAGTTCTGGGATAATGTATTCATTTATTGAAATGCGTATCTACCTTAACAACACTGAGTATGAAATCGATTTATGTGTCCAATTTATCATATATTATAAATGGGGTTTGGAGTTTTGAACGATGATAGTTTCTGAGCGTTCTAATAAACTAAAAACCAACAATTGCAGATAAAACAAAAATAATACATTATTATAAAATCAATAGTTTCTTCACACTGTTCTGAAACTATAAATAATGGTATATACGTATATATAATTTGTTCCTGTCGTCTCCTTCTGCAATGGCGCTCTTGATTTTGATTATTAGGTACATATCTGAAACGGTTATCTATTCAATCATTTTGGACAAAATTCAACATTTGATATTTATATAAGTATAACAGTAGAAACAGCTTTTGTATTACATTATTTTTATATTGGTGTATTACTTGTTTACGTCCTGTATACGGTTATTATTAATAGCTTATCATATTTATTTGTCTATTGTTTTGTTTTAATTAGGTCAAATATTACACAAAATGAAATGTATTATTAGATTCAAAATAGGAAGTAGGAGATGAACAAGTAGTACATATATAAGTACAATGCATATATTTACAAATTTTTATTAAATATAAAAAAAAAAAAAAATAAAAATTGGCAAGTTTTTTTAAAAGCTATTTTTAGTCCATAATAATATTACATAATATTACAACTGATCGAAGTAGATTTTTTGATTTAATTTTATTTAAAGATAGGTAGGTATAGGTACCTACATATAGTAATTATTTTATGTAACATTAATTAAATGTTATTTGTTTTTTTTTCTTGTACGTAGGAGTAGAATAAATTATTTCGTATGGATTGTATGAATAACAAACATTGGATTATATTATAATAATACAGTCTTGTAAAATTGCGACTCTTGTATATATATATATATATAAATATAATATAAATACCTAATAAATTCAACTTTAGCAATCACTTATCAGCAATATTTATTATTAAATTGACAAAAAATAATACTTGATTGGAGAGGAGTATCTTTCTTTTATTAGAGCTTTTGTTTTAATAATATATCCATAAGTATGTCATCAAGACTATACACTAGTGTTGTCATATTTAGAATTAAAAAAAACGGGATCCCCCCCTCCCCGGTATTCTTAGACTCCTGTCAAATTTACTATATCGTTTTTTCTTTCATCATTATGCACATTTTTTTGATCATGTTATAAAACATCGTCTATAACAAAAAACTGTACTTTTTTGATAATTATTTTTTCTATTGAACAATGCAAACATAACTATTTCAGTTAAACTTTTTTTTAGGTAAGCATTCCATAAAAATCGAAATTTTAGGAAATTTCATCAAACATATTTTTTTTTCAATTTAATTCTTCACTACTTTTTCTCAAATTTTGAATTTATTTTCTATTCTTGTATTTAAAATTTTCATCATATTTACTAGTTACTACACAATTATATTTGTTAAATAGTATATTTATATATAATATTCGATTAAATTCTATTTAGGAATATTATTTGAGTTTTAAAATAAATAGTTTATACTTTCTTGAATGTTTGTAATTTTATATATATATATAATTTCTAATATTTTTGTCTACAGTCCAGTATTCTATAAAATAAATATAAAAAATGTTGAATGGTTCAAAATTATAACTCTATTTTCCTACAAATTATAAAAATGAGTAAACTTTTATTTTGAAGATATTTTCAGCTTAGATGGGTTCCTACAATAAGGATCCCGTTAGAATATTGTCGAGACAACGGGATGCAATACTGAAAAACGAAACAATTCTGTTTTAAACGGGTCGTATAGTCGTATAGTCTTGGGGCCTAGACTATATACGGTTACCCGGCTAATCATTGTACATTTAAAATACATTTATTTTAAATTTAACTTTATACATTTTTGATATACATTTGAAATCATTATGTATTTTTAATATATATTTTATAGTTCTTATTTTAAATAGGTATACCTATTGATTTTTCGATGTAAGGACATATTTTTATTACAAACAGACGTTTCATACATAATAATTATTACATTATTGTTGAAGGCAATTATACTAAATATAAAAAAAAATAGTATAAGAAATTATTGGCTTCGTAATTAAACTGTATGTATTATTATTATGACTACATATTTAATGAGTAACCATTTAGGTATGTAGGTAGGTATAACCATGTATTTTTAATTAATGACATTAAATATATATATTATATTCAAATAATAACCATTATGTATTTAAATAAATTATTTTAATAACATATCGTGGGTTCAGGACCAATAGGTTCTAAATCATTAATTTTTGTCAAAGCAATTTTTTCATACATATATTTTTTTTTACTATATACATTAAGATTGGATTGAAATAGTTTGCATCATTATTGAATAAGTTATAAAGAATTCAACGATTTTTAATCGATAAGTATAAATCAATATCAGTTTTAGATCAATATTGTATAAATGTTCTCTTTACATTAATTTGAAAATACTGAATTAGAACTTTTTGATTTTCAGTACACAACGATGTATATTTTACAAATATAAATAAACCACATGCAGAAGCGTAGCGAAGTAATTTTTTATTTGGGGGTTGGAGTAACGTGTTTAATTTGGCCAATTGATTTGAACTTTTTTTTTGAACAAGCAATGAGTCACACCTTTATCAATTTTGCCGGCTAAGAAGCTAATTTATAATAATTTTCCTAAAATAATTCCTTAATAACGTAAATAAGTAAAAAAAAAAAGGTCATCAACTTATTTCAGATTGAACAATTTAGTCAACTGACAATCCGATTTGGTCGACTGAAGCAACTTTGGGAAATGGGAATTATCCCCCGCTAGTTACGCCCTTGACCGCATATTTAACTATATTTCATCCAATCTTGACGTATATATATAAAACCATTCATTATTTGAAACCTCGTGTGCAATACTAATAAATGTGTTGATAAACATGAAATATAAATATATATATTATCGTTTATTTTTTTCGCGAATAAAACAATTATTTGGATGAAAGTAACACATATATATACGTCGTCCGATTTTCGAGAAGCGCGAATACTCGTCCAAACTCGTACAAGACTAATTACGATTGAAAATAAAGTCTATAAATCAAAGCGATAACAATGTAGTATATAATATAAACAACGATTATTAACGCGGACGATTTATTCCGCGCACTTTCTTTTAAACGTTAAATCACGACTGTATACATACATAATATTGGTAATTATCAGCATGATATATATTGGCCCATAAGTATATTATATTAATGTAATATGCCTATTTCGGTAGTATAGTATGCAGCCGTGAAATTTTATTTGCTCGCAAAAACGATCAGCTATAATAGTAGTTCATCCGTTTTTTGGGGGAAACGTCCGTCGCGTGGATTTGGAACACGATTATTGTTGATGTAGGTATAATATTATAAATGATTAAATAAACGTTTGGACACACGCAACTGTCGGACATTTAAAACGCACGTGCGAATGGAATCTTGGCGGTAAATTAGTCATGTTTTCACTGAAATTATAATATACCTACGAAAGACGAACAAAAATGAAATTTAGTGACTGATGCATGAAAAACTGAAATCAAGAGCATCTCGTGCATCAGTTTAACGTGTGTGTATGACGACGGTTTCACCGTTCAAGGTTATGTTATTATTATCAGTGGTCCATATGTAGTTCAAAATAAGTGAGATAATTAGACGAACATTATTATATTACTCGGAATTTATTATTATTGTTAGAAGTTTAGCCCTTAATCATCCCTGAAATCCTGGCAACAAATTCTATTATTTTCAACAGAGTTTGTAGATAGAGATAGGTAGGTAGTATAGGTATAATATAGTTAAAAATCAACATCGTTTGCTCAGTCATAATATTCAAATACAAACAATAATTATTAGCCTTCTTTTATATATCGTATTACTTTTGTAAACTTATAATAATACATTTACACAAAATATATTTACATTTTTCAGAGTTATCTAAATATTCTAAATTACGTTCATAAAAACGTTTGAAAAGTGTCCGGAAATGATGATTTGAAAAAACAAGAAAAAGTAATCGTGATATTTTAATGTCTATACGTTATATTTTGACAATATTATTTGCATTGTATATTAGTCAAGTAAAACGGCAAGTAAAACAAAAAATACGACCTAGATGGATCGTAATGACATTAATAATAATTATTGCCATTTATTTAAAAATATATGCAATCTTAATGGTTATATATATAATATGTATATAATTTTCAATATATTGAAAATTTGTGAATCCGTGTTCTAAAGTCTAAATAGCTTTAATAATTGGTCTATAAATAATTCTATAAGAATAAAGTATACTTCATTTGAGGATTGCAATCAGTGGTGGATCTGAAGCTCATTTAAGGGGATGCATAGGGATAGGAATCAGGCAAGTAGCCAGAATTTTTTTCGACGAAGGGCCAAATTTGTTTAGCATTTTTTGGTTTGTGAGCGAAAAAATATCCTGTCAATAGGCCATGAAAGCTGTTTCACTCGTGGGAATATTGGTGGACATTAAGTTGAATTTAGAAGCAATTTATTTTAATAAAAAAATTTATAAAATATTTTTGAAAAATGTATAACGTAGAAATGCGTTTTGGGTTTTATTTTTGAGAATTCAGAATTTATGGGATTTAATTGTTTGATTACATTCATCAGACTCGAAACTGGATCTCGTGGAAAAGACATGTCGTGGCTGGCGACTTTGTCATTGTCGCGAATTTGCTCGTCTGCCGGACCGAAAAAATAGCAGGTCATAATTATTTTCCGCGTCCGAATCTGGAGTAAATGGCGGAAAACAAGAGTATGTATACATCATCACGTACACGTTTTTACACGTGTATATCGGACACGATTTCACTGCGACTAGTTACACATACGCTAATTTCCCTACGCGCATGTACTCATATCATACACACGTGGTCCGATAAAAAATGGAAAAAAAATAAAAATAAAATGTAAACACGAATCATCAAAGAAAATCAGACATGGTGTGTTATTGGTCACGTATATCGTTTCCGCAACGACTTATTGTATATCATCTCGGAATAAAACTATTATACACGTTCACGCCTAACCTCGTCTAACCTATGTCCTATATATTATTTTCTGAGTTTTCCATGAAGAGTAAATGTAAATAAAATTCGTCCATCCTATAAGGCACAAAAATAAATTAAAAATCATACGTAACGCTCCAATTTTATACTCCTGTATTTACGCATTGCTTTATGTTTACCTTATAGGTATGAAAAATTATTTAACGTGAACTTAACCCGTCTCCATCCAATATTTAGAAAACTAATAATGGTAAAAATGGTTATTAATTTTTTTACTAAAATTTTTTTCTTTAATATTCTTATAATCGAAAGCCCAACAACACCGTACTATTGCTATTTGTCTATACCAATAGGTAAGTCATAATTAAGTCAATTAATTATTTTATATTAATATTAATTGTTTAAAAAAAAAAATGTAGATTAATTATAAAGTATTAAATTAATTTGGTTATAAAGTTTGTATATAGTTAAAAAAACACGTGATATTATTGTCACATGATATAGAATGTATAGCATTACATGGTTGTTCTATTATAATATGTTTTTTGTGCCTTTTGTCTATATTGTATATTGCAGTATATACCTACTCAGTAACTACTGTTTACAATCTTATTCTGTATAGACCAAACACAAAATCACTCGTTTGTAATGCTTCAATAAATTCAATTATTATGTTAGGTCGGTTAAGATCATTAAATATAAATTCACAGACTGAGCTCATTATAGTAGGCATGAGAAAAAAACCAAGCGGTGCCAATATAGTCAGAATATAAAATATAAAACAAGGGGCACAATAATTTGTCTATATAACGAAAAATACGTCGGGTAGTAAATTTACCGGATGCCAAGTGACCAGATACCGTGTAACTAGTAACCTGCAGTCTGCACCCGGTAATGTGATGCTATGTTGGTTATTTATATCATAGGACAGGACCTTATTAATCATTAGGCACTATAGGCACTGCTGTGCTTAGGGCCTATAGATTAGTTTTTTAATCGATAATATAATGTAAATTGATAAATATTATAATACAAAAATAAATGTCACTATTATATGACGATTTTACCGAATAATTTTTTACTTTTGCTCATTATTTCCTCATTTCCTCGTTTATAATTATTTTTAACCTCACCGTTTCCGGGTTATAGTAAGTTTCTCAATGGAACTTGAAAGTCAACTTCACGCTACTTTCTCCCCCATACTACCCAAATTGCTTTAAAAAAATTTTGTTATTTTCCTTTTGATTTTTAACTATTTGTAATTAACTTTTAGAATTTTTAACTTTACCGTTTCTATTTTATGACTTTAGTGGTAAATTAGTATGATATTAGCTTGAGGTTGAGACGTTCTTTGACCGATTTTTAAGTACCTAGTCCTATATGGAAAATTTTAACAAAAATCCAATACATTTAAAAATAAACAATTTAATGAAATTTAACTATATGTTTAAACAATTTATAAGTTATTTTTAAGACTTTTATTTAAACTAATTTCTATGTTAATACTTCTACTAATTATTTTATTATCTCGAAATTTATTTAAAAATAAAACACATATGTTCGTATTTATATTGTTCACATTTTGTGGATTTTATAATGACCGTAATGCACTATTATTTTTATGGATGTCAAATGAAAGAAGATAACTTTAAAAAAAAACAGGTTTTAATAGCTTTCCTTATACATATTTTTAACACTGAATATCATCGATGTGGCATATACTCTTAAGAAAACCACTGCAAGAAAAATCAATAAAATACTTCTCTAAAGTATTAAAAATTGTATTGTAATTTATGAATAGGTATATAATAACTATGCAAAATAAATGAATAAATCCCTCTAAATAATTATAGTCAATGTACTTTAAAAATATTAAAAATCCGGTCTCATATGTTTTACACATAAATTAAATAATAATATAATATGCCGACAAGGCAGTAATATATGTACGTCGATATAATATATAACATAATAGTAAGCTACACTTGATTGTTTTTCATTTACTTAACAGTCTATTTTATCTTTATTTTTATATTAGTCTAGTTATTCTATGTCTTTTTTCAAGTAACAAATTGTTGTTTATGGTCACTATATTATATAACTACGACCGCAGGTATGGGCTTAAACATTTAAACGTTCACTGCACTTTTTCCGGTGCAACTTAACCTAACCTAACGATTGATTAAGAAGAAAAAAAGATCTCGTTTTAATCGCAAATTATAATAACGGATTCTAGCACCGGTTAAATGGACGTCTTGGAAGAAACTACTAGATTATTATATTCGCTGCAGTATACAGGATAAGCTGATTGTCAATTCTAAATTAATACTTTATGGAAGCAAAACGATAATTTCTAAAATAATTGTTTTTAAAAATATATTATCATCATTGTTAAAGACAGGTACTGGAACCTTAATGATTTTATAAGTTCTGGTTCCGGTTCGGTTTTTAAAAAAAAAACAATATTTGGGTTCCGGTTCATGAAAATCGTGGATCTTGCTTCCGGTATTGGATTTAAAAGTTTGTTTAGCTAGCTCCATCCTACAGTTATGTTTACTTACAAGTTCTATTTTTATAATAAAATATTAATTTTTATTTTCTGTTATTGTTAATAAGATTGTAACAAATTCAACCAGAATATCATGTCCGTCAAGTTGGCCGCCCAAAGTTGAAAGGGCTGATTTCAAATTTGGTCATCTTCTCCAATTATTTATGCAAGTACAAATCGCGGATAATTTCATAAATAAGTTAGCTGTTTAAATTTTTTTCAAGATTTGACTATGCCAAAATGAACTATATAATTTGTAAGTATTTGTAAGCCCAGCCCAAAATCAAAATTTGTAAATTTGTTATTTGTTTTTTCTAAATTTGTGTTATTAATTTTGCAACAAATTGTAGAATTTTTTAAAAATGTGTTGCCAAATCATATTGTATACCATACGTATTGTATGTACTATATGTATTGTATACACAAATCATTATATTATCTAAATGGGTGTATTGTATGTGTAATGTATCTTGTGAAACCACAGCCAACGTTGTGCCACTGGCTGTGGTAATAGTCACATCTACGCGTGGGTACGAGGCGGACAACGTCTTAAGACGCCTAAGGGTCGATTTTACAATTCTTGGTTTAACTCGAGTTCAGTTGAACCTGGTTCATCAACTGAATCTAGTTTAACTTACCGTCGGTATTACAATCACAGAGTTACCTAACCGTAGTTTAACCTGTGGTTTAATAAAATTATCTGTGATAATAGAGTAGCTGGGTGATAACAGTGAATACATTGATAATTCTATGATTGTGGTATGATCAATTTCAGTTTCGTTTGTATTGTTTCTATATTAAATTACATTTTAAAGTGACTTTAATTAATTTATTTGTATAATAAAAATGAAGTCTTGACGGATGATGAAGAATTTATGGAATTAGCACTAATCATAGGTTTTCCTCAAAAAAGAAAAACGTTTCTTGAGCGACCTAACTCTATAAAGCGGAGAGATAAACAATTATTTAGTCGCTTTCATCTATCTAAGAACAGTGTATATTTCATTCTAAATCACATTAAAGAAAATATTACGTCACCAACAAATAGGTACAGTATATAGAAGTATTATAATTATGGGAAAATATGGGACGCCCAATGTCGCCGTATAAATTCATACGAAACTGAAACTTCAAATCATCAAAAAATATTAATATTTCTGTTATCAACATTAATGAACAACCAATGAGATTGCAGATCATCTTTGAACTCGGTTTAACTCACTGTAATTGGCGGATCACGTAAACCATGGTTTAAACTAGGTTCAGTGAATATTGTAATAAGCATTTTTCGATTTGAACTAGGTTTAAACTCTGAACCAGGTTTAAATTACTATTGTAATACCGACCCTAACGTAACCCGAGCTTGCCCGAAGGGGGTAAAATTCTGAACGGTTAAATCCGTACCGCGAGACCGGGAAAGAGCCCCGGTACTGAGGCTCAACAACATCTGGGCGCCTGGAGTTGGATTCGCGGGTGCTGTGTCGATGGCGAGTCTATGACTCGCAATCGGTAAACTGTATAATTGTATGCATAATGCGTATGTTATATTGTAAAAATCACCCTGATAAAAATTGCTTATAAGTTATAACGGTATATAATACTATAATAATAATGCATTTTTTTTTTATACGGACAACGTAGAAAATTGATTTTGATTTCCTTTAACCTGCGTGTTGTCCAAAATATCTTACTTTTGATTAATATTACATATCTGTTATAATATAAAATAAATCTCTGCACGACAAATTTTAGAATATTCTGCGGTTATACGCAATTATATTTGGTAAACGTTATTGAAAAATCACAGATAGACACGTAACGATAAGCGTTCATTTCCCGTACTTTCGAGACTATAGCTAGTATGAACGGTAAACCGGTCAAACCCGACAGCGAAAAAACAGTCAGTGAAGCAACACCCAAATACTCACGGAATGAAATTTAGGAATTTTAAAATAGCAAAAATATATCCAGTTGTACAGACAGAAATTAATCGTCATAAAATAATAACATAAAAAAAAAATTTTAGTTAATTTCAAACTTTCAAAGAACCGTTGAAAACCCAAAAGAACCAAAATTTTTAATTTTAAAGGGTTCTGGTTCAGGTTCAATGAAATCGGTTCCGGTTCTTGAAACGCTTCCAGGAACCGGTTCCAGAGCCGGTTTTTTTGGGTTTGCTTCCAGTCACTGGTTAAAGACACTGGTTAAAGTTGGGCACTTAACATTTTATTACCTCATATCCAGGGCTATCCTGTGAGAGGAGATACTCCCAAATTTAAGAAATAAGTTGGTAAAATTAAGTCCAGTTGGCAATTAGTAAGTAATTTAAAGTTATGTGTGTTGTTAGAAAATTAGTAAAAAAGTCTATGTCTTTTTTTTCTTATTTATGTTTTCAAGGAAGTAAATTGTTGATATAATTGTTGTTATTATAAAATTCGACATCCTCACTTAAATATTCCTTCGGGATAGCCCTGCTTGTATCTATTATTTAGTTCAAAATCGGACTCAATGTCTTCAAAAGAATTTTTATTAGCTATTTTCAAGTTCTTATTTTTTTTTTATGGTACAGCTTAAAATAAATCTAAAGTACTCTCCTTCCCATAGAAATAAAGTCATTTTATAACCAAGGTGACATCATATCTTCCCTCGTCTTATCAATATAAGAGTATAAGGCCACATGTTATGTTGGTTTGGTTAGAAGATACTGTCCCTGGAAATAAAACAGTCACAATATGTTGATTTAGAAGAGGAATAGTAAACATCTCTATAGTGTTAACTTCTCTATATTATTGTACTATATTTATGTACTATCAAAATATGCGATTATACAAAGTATTTGTAGGGGTTTGAAAAACTGTAAAATACTAATACCAATAGCACTAACTAATATGCGTTTACATTTTCAAAGAACCATAAAATGAAAAAATAAATTTTTCGAGAATAAAATATAGAAATTTCGGTTGTTTTAAAATGCACTCGAAAATATTTTTAAATAATTGAAAGTTAATGGTTTATAAGATGAATCGACAGTGTTCTATCAAGTAAACAATTTGTAGAAGAACACCAATTATTTAAGTTGTCGTTTCTGTTTTTAGATGACAAAAAAAAAGAAACACGATTTTCGGAAGGAGTTTAAATATTATAGCTATTTGGATTAATTTCAAGAAAACAGTGACTTTTAGACTACTATACTCTGTTTAGAATATTATGTGTTTATGACAACTATATACGTATAGATACAGTAAATCACGACTACGATAACACGATTAATGTTTATATTTATTATTGTTTGTTTTTTTTTTTTTCATTATAATTATTTAGGTACGCGTCGACGGCGACCGGTCGAAAAATAAATATAACTCTAGTGACACAGTTTTTGTACGCGCCGAAAAGTATAATCGTACGGATAACGTACCTAACCAATATACCTATAGTCGGATAGGCCGTTATGTACGAGCGGTGTTTCGGATGATTAACTAACGTAAAGGTGGCGGAAATACCGATCGATTGACCATTTTTTTTTTTTCGTATTTTCCTATTGAGATAAAAAAAAAAAAAAAAAAAAATAATAAAAAAAAATGCACGTTAAATTTTTTTTTGCCTACGACGAGTCATGCGGCTGGTTAAAGTCTCCGGTTGACGCTATACCGTTACGAGAACTACTCGCGTATAATATAATAACAATATAATATAGTACTCCACGTCGTATACCGTTCGTGCCGTTGCGTCCACTGTATTAATAAGGAACTTTGGCGGAAACCGAGAGGGCTTAGACCCCCTAAAAGTTTGACAATTCCTCTCAAAAATGGTTTGAAAAATCATTATATTTAAATGTATTTACATGGATACTTTCGCTAAGAGACGTCGTAAGAACATTTCGTTTAGTAAAAAAAAAAAATATCTCGTTTTCACAAATGCATACCTATTTTCGTTTCGATTTATCGATTAAGTATGAAAATGTTAATGAATCTATTTGTGTGGTTGAACACACAGACTTCGAATCTGCGAATAATTCTGTATCCATATCGATGTAACAACCCGCACTGATTTAATTTATTTCGCTTAATTTATTAATTTAATTTAATTAATTTAAATTAATTTCAGCTGTCCAGCTTGTATTATAGGTATAATAATAAAAATAAATATAAGTATAAGTATGATTAAATGACTGTAATAAATAAACTGTATTCTCAATGTTGTGTGAGAAAATAAAATAAAATGTCTCCTTTTTAAAACCTATTTAGGAGACGAAAAATCTAATGAAAAATAAACATTTATAGTTGAACTATATATTATGTAAATACCTAACAGAAAAGTTAAGTGTTATTTTATAACACATGTTAAAACATGTTATTTAAATTTTTTTAGATTTTGATAATTTTCAAATAATAAATGAATTTTTTCTCTAATCGATAATCTATAATTTATTTTTTTTTTCATGTTAGTGTGTTATGATTTATTTTATTGATTTATTAGTGAATTTTATTAAAAGTCTGTCGTCAATGGTAATGTATAATATGTGTAATGTTAAATTATATATGAATATTATACATCGATATTGAAGTTGGGAAATGTTAATATTGAGCGTAGCGAGAAAAAAACATTTTAATTGGTTATTTTGTATATACTCGTAGTCTTAGCCCCCTCCTAATAATTTAATCAGATTCCTGCCAATAGAACGTACAAGTAAAGTTAAAAGTATAATAAATTGATAAAACAATGACGGCTAGATGACGATTCCATCAGTAATACAACAGAAGTCCCGATACATTTAAGGTAAATATTTTATATCACACATGACATATTATAATATATAATATAAAACCTGAACGATCGTAGATAGTGGACTCTAGACAATGCTAAAAATGTAAACAGACTTTTTTTTAATGCAAATCAGGCGCAGAGATCAGAAACAAAAAACAAATTAACATATTTTCTTCACTAATGTTATCGTAGACTGTATAATGTGACACTTGTAAAGCATCTATGTACTATGTATAATATAATATACATAATATAAAGTAATATAATTATAACATACCTAATATGGCAAATAATGTCGAAAATTTTTACACAATAATTTCGTTTCAACAATATAATCACACTGTTTTAAGATGTTTCAATCAAAGCTCTTTGTCCCAAAGTTCGCCAATTGGCTTAACATGACATATTTTGAAAAACAGTGACACGAAATCATAGACAGGCGGTACTGCATCTATAAAAAGGAAGGAAATGATTTAAAAAAAAATCGAGAATGCTGATTTTAAAGAGATTATTTATTTAAATTTCAGAGGACGATGAAGAGATACGGAAGTTATGGTGCCCCCTTCTATCATTGGGAATTTTCACTAAAAAAGCGTGTCAATTTATTAGTATCAAATTCGCGTGAATTTGCACGATACTTTTCAAAATGTGCAAGACCCTGGTTTCAGAGTAAAACGAGGGGCCTTCTCAGATCATGAACTAACATTTTTAATTTCGTGCTTAGCGATAAATCTATTGGTTTTTAGAAAGATGTTTATTTATTTTCAATTTTAATTTTAATTAATTTAAATTCGAGAAAATATTCAAACTTTTAGTTAGGCAGCTTTATTTTAGTATATGCATTGGTATATACGGTAATGGCATTGCATTGTAGCTTATATTAAAATATTCGATATTCGTATTTTTATATTATTTCTATTGAAGTATTTTTCGAAGGATGACACCAAATTAATCTCAAAAGTATAGTTAATGTATAAATTCAATTTTACAAATAGTATTATTTTCGTTTTATGAAAATTTATTTGAATTAATTTAGAAATTAATTTTTTATACAATATTTCATTTTATATAATATTATGTAATTATATTATACATATTGCGTGCATATGATTTAATTAGTGCAGTACAATAATGAATAAATTAAAACAATATTACGTAAATTAAATAATAGAAAACAGAGCGAGAATAAAATTCGAATCGTATAAATATAATAGTATAACATATTTTTATTTTCACAATAAATAATATCAAGGTCAAACACATAAATTAACTTGTCAAACACATTCAATATTAAATAAATTGGGTTATATTTGTTTTTCGTCAGAATATCCAATAAGAATGATAAGACCCCTAAAATTATGGTAATGGTTTAATGGTAACTACAAATCTAATAATGCTGGACTATAAAAAATGTGGATAAATATAACGGCTCGTTAAACAATAATTATTGCTGGATTAGTAGGTACATTTATCGGGCACTTATAATATTTATGTTATATAAAATCATTAAATATTTAAGGAAACTGTACCTAATAGCTATTTCTTTAATTCTGCATAGGTATATCGTATATGTATATTAAAATAAGTTCATTGTTTGATGTATACACGTATGTACTAATCACAATAATGTATATGTTATTATATAGGACAAAAATCAATGGAAATAAGTACACAAGTACGGTTAGTGGTTCGGTCATCATCAGAACTATTGACTATACACCAGGGTTCAGTTGGGAACAAGATGACCACATCATACCGTTTTTGAAATATATTTATATTTACACGTAGGTAATCCCATTTTAAAATTAAAATAAATATAATTTTATAAAATATGTATTTTCATTTTATAATTTTTTTCGTCAAATTTACTTTTTTCAAGTTTACGTATACGTAGGATCATATGACCCGCAATAATCGTATAATATTGAAATAATCTAAATCTTATTGAAGGTGTGGGTATTGAGTGCTAATAATAATATGATGCTTAACCGACTAATAAGTATCATATAGTTAATGCATTTTTTGAAATGTATTATCATACAATATGATCTTTTTTAATTTTATTTTTATTCATCATTAATCACTAATATACAAAATTCTGAGTTTTTGTTATACCGCTAGATATTAAAATAGACCTATTAATATACGAGTATAAGTTTTTTCAGGAAAATACTAAAAAAAAATAATATTATTGAACTTAGATTGAATTATGAATAATGTACTTCAGAATATAGTTACTGTTAGGACCGTGACCCTGGCCCTGCCATTTTCTTAAATTTAATTATGACTACCTATATATTATAATATTAATTATTATGTAGATCAATTACAATGGTATGCAAATGATAAAATATTCATAAGGTTAAAAATCGACGTTCAATCATATATTACGAATTAAATGTTAGATTGATGTTTTAATGGTCGATTCATACATAGTCAAATATATTATTTGTCAGGAAAATCTGCAATTGTATGTGGATATTATTGAGTTGATATTCGTTTAAGTAGTGTTTTACAATGTTTTTTTTTATAATTTTGAAAACTAGAGTGAAAAAAATGTATTGGTTATTTTAGGCAAAACGATTTTATAGTTTTAGCCTTTAGGTTTCTATACATAAGTGTATTATTATTTTTCTATAAATACTTACATAAGTATGTTATTAGATTTTTATACATAAGTATCTTATATCCTCGTTGTGTCCGTTTAGCCAATCGATTCGTTGTCATAATTACTAGTAGGTTTATAGTTACGAGGGACATTGTTGATTTCATAATTGATTATTCTATTCATAGTTACTAGGGAGATAGAAAACGGGAAATCTAACACGTTTGAAAAGTATATTTTTTCCAATGTTCGTCTGTATGTCTTTACAGTTTATTGCTGTGATTGCCAATATCAATACTTTATAATTTTCCTCAATTTTATTGGTTTTAGGTCTCTATACATGAGTAATGAGTATGGTAGGTTAAACAAATTGTTTTTGGAACTAGATTATTGCCTAAAATACGTTTAGAAACCCCGAATTTGATCTTGTAGATTGGGATTTTGTAAACTTGTTTATGAATATGAAAAATATATAAAAGTATATAAAATACCGTTTTGTTAGTCATCGGATATTTTAATTTTGGAATTCATAGAGAACCAAGATGATTAGAATGATGTACAATTTAAAATTTTAACAATTTAATAATAATATTATATAGGTATTATAATTAAGTGTATAGTAAATAACTGTGTAAGGACATTTTTTTATTATGATTTTCAGGATCATGCGTAAAGATAAATGATAAGTTTAGAATGTTTAATTTAACTCCCCTAAAAATTAATTGAATAATTTGTTTTTAAAATCATTCTTAAAATTATTGTTTAAGATTATCCTTGTTATTTTGAATTTAAAAGTAATAATAAAATATTGTATTAAAAGAATAAACCTGAGTGATACTTGGTTCACTCAAAAATGCATGTTTAAAATAATTGTAATAAATAAAAATACTTTTAGGTACATAATTTTATCGAAAATAAATGAGAAATTTGAAAAATCACCTCTTAAAAATGTCCAATTTGTAAAAATAATGCATTCAACTTTATAAATATGATTAGGTACAGACAGAAAACGTGATACAAAAAATATATAAATGTAAAACCATAGTGATAAAACAATACATTGAGCGCTTTAATTGAAATAAAACATTCGGTTTAAAAAATAATATATCAAATACATAAAAATATAAATAAATCTATGTAATTGACCATTTTTGGCCATAAATAAATACTGCAAGAAAGGTGTATTGTAGTATTAATTTAAAATTCAAAATTCAAATCCATATTCATGATTTTAATGGTTTTGCACAATATTATTTTTATCAGCTAAAGGATTCTACAATCAGGAATCGCTGTTTCGTATGATGGAATTGGGAAATATTCGTACCGTGATTTATACAATTCTTTGACGTAATAAGATATAGTCTACATCTACCGCAGAGAAAAATACAATATACCTATAATGTATACTTTAAATACACATAATAGGTACCAATACATTGTAGTATGATATATAGTCACATAACGATGGGAGTCTAAATGAGTAATGGTAATAAGAAATGAATTCTTATTACACTAAAATATATACTAAAGGTAATGATTACTTTTTGAAAAATAAATATATTTTAATTACACGCAATTTTGATCATATATATAATTTTAAATATATACCTATTATAAATTATAAAATGAAATTTTAATATCATACTCAATGTCAATATAACAATATTCACAACGATAATGGACAATAATATTGTACAATGTTATGCGACTGGCACTTATAATTACTACTTTATTTCTTATTTGAAAGTAGATACGAATATATAACTGTATCGTTTATATTTAGATATCTATACCTATACTTACTAACGTATTATTTAAAGGTTCATAAATCGTCCATTACATTCAAATAGTTTGAAAACATCATACTATATGAAACATTGTAATATAGTGTATACTAGTATATATATATACATTTGAAAAATCAAATAATATCCTATATAACCTATTTTTTACACGTTTAGTATAAGTATACAGTTATATTTTAACTAAACTCGTTCGTGTATAATATTATATAAAAGATATAAAAATAAAAAACGTGTCGCTTACCTTTCATTTATAGAGACTCTTAGAGGCTGCAATTTTTTTTTTTTTTAAACATTTTACCATTGATTATTATTGTATTATAATATTTTACAGCTGAATGATTTGAATTACTAAAATAATCATTTTATTTTATTACTGTATATATAGAAATCTAATAATAATAATATTAAATATAATATATATTTACTTACGTTTTAGGGGTTGACTGTGGTCGAGTAGTTTAAACGTGTGTTTCGGTACACGAGGTTCCCGGTTTGACTCCCAGATAATAAATGAGGTAGCCAACGAGAATTTTCTCGATGGTGGCGTCGAGTCTCTGATGCAAGCCAGCCATCATTTTTAGTGAAATATCATTTCATCCGTTACCTGGAAAAATAAGTAAGGACTCAAAATTGAATCCTGGTGCACTCCCACTCTGATCCTAAAATCCTCAGTTTTTCCACACAGACTCTTCACTGTTATACGCGTTCCTATCATATAATAAATATAATTATGTACATTTTTTATTAAAATCATATTAAGATTACAGGGTTAATTGTCGAATATTTTGGAATATATTCAGATTAAAATTTAATTTCTTGACTTTTAATCTCTAGAAATGAATATGAGGAACAAAATAGTATTATGAACTACTAAGATTTAGAAATATAACTAAACGTTATTTTTGTCAAACGAATATAAAGTGTATTTTATTTTACACTTATAAATACAAGTGTAAAATACACACATTTGTTGAATAATAACTGGTAGCCATTACTTATACATATTCCCCGAATGGTGTGAAAAGTTATTGATATGTACTTCCTCTGTATAATATGTTATCATATTATATTGTTTAACAACCTTTTTTCCACATTTTGGTCTTCTTTGGATCATATAATATTATATAACGCATTGGGTTGGATCGAGAAATATTTAAAAACCCATGAAAGTGCTAATAAATATTTTGTTTCTTATTTTTTACCGTATCAATTTATTTGTCGTTATTACTAATATGTATACCGTATTGCTATTGTTTGTTTCAAAATATCGGTTGACATTAAGTAGGTATAGGTGATTTAAAACAGTATTATTACAAAACGTAGAAATAGAGCAGAGCGATTCACAGGGTGAACAAAAACGACGGAAAATTATACGCGACTTTCCGCTTTTACTATGAAATATATATGTAGTATATTCAAATCCCCCCTCCCCCACCGAAATTTTTTTTTTTTTTACTTACCTGTGGTTAAACTTAACGTTATGATTATCTCGTGATTTAAAAATAAATATGTATATGCATTGTATATATTAATAAATGTTAATACAGATGGTCGAGGAACGGTCATGAAATGTCGAGTGTGAAAAGTCACTCGAAAAAATCTCTTCGCGGCGTGATAATCGTGTGCGTATAGACACGAATCGAATACAAGCGTTTTCCGTTACTCTGTTTGCATAACAATATAATAATATTACAATAATCGTATTAGTACAGGTTAGGTGCTCACACGGACGAAAATATTTACACAGAAATAAACACCGAGTTGTGACTTATTGTACGTACCATAGAGTAAATCTTTTATTCTCAGTTCGTTGCCATCGTTGATCGGCGTAACACGGCGTAGTCTAATAAAACATAATAACGGATAACGCACAAACAGTAGAGATAATGGGAATATATGATACTCTACTGACACATATTTTTGTTGTTATTATTGCTTTGCAACCGGACTCATCGATATTTTTCATATAAAGTAAATACCATTGATTTCGAATGGTAGCAATATATGTGTGTCAGTTATGGAAACAATAACGTAGCAGTTTATACTCGTCTAGTTTTATTCGTTCAAAGTTACAGTGCGTATAAAAAAAAAAAAAAATAGGTAATCGAAACACAAGTCATATAGGTACCTATATGTAATAATAAATTTGTATATTTTATATTTTTATACGCCAAAAAATGATTAGGTTACGTTGACCAGATGGAAAATTTAAAAAAATGACCAGTCACGAACATTTTTGGGTACAAATAGTTTTTTATTTTTATCGTTCAAATATAAGTGGTTACTACTTCAGATCAACTTTTGTTTCTAGCTTTATTTAGTTTCTGGCTGTGACGGGAAAATAACGAAGTCGTAGTAAAATAAAAACGAATGTCCAGTTCAAAATATTCATTTAATGTATCCAAATATCTTTCATTGAAAAATATGTATAGATTAAAAGAAGTATTAAAATATAATTGTACCTAATAGATATATATATATATGGGCTATAAATACTGTCCATCACTTGAATTTGGATACCTTTAATTTGTATTGATAATCCGATAACATTTTTGTTCGCTTACTTACCTTTCGTTGTTGCAGAGACGAAAGAATAGAGTCCAGAATCGAAACGATTTTAATAACTCACATGTTTGACGATGGAAAATTTGGTAAGTTATTAGTATATAGTTTATAAAGTTATAATGAGTAGTAATGTATGTATACGAATAGTTTATGTATATTGGTATATAGTTTAATTTAGTTGTAAAAATACAACAATGAGTTATTCGTAATACAGAGTTTTCACGGTTTTATAAAATATATACTGACATTTGTAACTTTTCAAAATAAAAAAATGGAAACATAATATATATATATATATATATTAATTACCTAATTTTAAGTTAATAATTAAAGTTTGTACATAAAATATTTACTAATAATAATTTGTAGTAATCAAAATAGTTATTTAAAAGCATTAAAGATATTCATACCGATATGATTAAATATTTATATTAAATAATAACATAATAATAGACTATTCTTATGTAAATTACTGTGTAATAATTCAGCACCAAAACTTTATTTATTAAATTACGAAGACTATATTATATAGAAATATATGACTTTAAGATAGATAATAAATAGGTTCGAACTGACATATTTCTAGGGGGTATGTGTCTCCGACACAAAAACTTTAAACTTAAAATGAAATGTAAATAAAAAGAGGGTCATCAACTTTTTTCTAATTTTGTTGACTGAATTACCGAACAATTTTTATAATTTGCTGATTAAATTCCGAAATACTCCTCAAAAAGTGGTAAATAAGCAAAAAAAAAGGTTATCAAATTTCTGTTTTTGCGTTCTACTTTCTAGGATCTTCCCTGATAATGAATTATAGTGCGATTATACAATAATACTTAGGTAATATAAAACATGAAAATATTAATCTGACAATTATTATATAATATAATCTTATAAACATTAGAATTCACTTTTAAATTCCGAGTGGAGTGAAAGATCTATTTCTTTTACAATGATGTTTTTAATAATTTAATTAACATTTTTTTTATATATTTCTGTAAACAAATTTTCGATTAGCAAATTTTGATCCAGTTTATTCATATTTACATTTTTATTTTGTAAAGTTAAAAATATGTTTCTGAAAAGAAATTTTAGAAAGAAAACAAATTTTATGTTGTTGGGAAAATACGCATTTGCCAAAATCTATTATTGTTATTTCCTCGTCATTTCAGAAATAATGGTTCTAGAAATATGAAATTTTAATTTTTCACAGAGCACTTATATGTATTTTAATAGGTTATAATAAATAGGTTAAATAATCAAAGAAAAAGTTGGACAAATACAAAGTCTCGAGGTTTTTATCTAATTTATTGGAACGAAATGATAAAAGAAAGGCGATCAATGGTCATCGAAAGAAAGGAAGAGCCCAAATTCCAGCTTTAATTTTAGATCTTGTAATTATTCCTCTTTTATACTACACAATGATACGAAATACTCCGTTATTGACTTTGAACACATGATGTATAGTGATGACTCAAACATTAATACCTTGCAAGAAGCAAGTACCATTAATTTTTCTGACGATACATTCAAAACCGTTTCTAATCAATTTAATCAATTTTATTGATACTATTCACGGTATGATAAGTACATATGCATATCCACTTATTTTTGGCTTATATATTTTAGGAACAAAGAAGCTACGTACAATATTATATGGAGAACTATTGTAAATAAAACACAATCATAAAACACGGTGTTTTTCAAGAATTATCAGCTATTGTGATTGATAATTTAATCCCCAAATGTTAAAGAAATGGTCAAATTTTTAACTTTAATCAACCTGTATGACGTCGAGTCGTGAACTACGGGCTTGACGGTTATATTTCAATCGGTTAAATGAAATACATACGGTGATGAGAAGTGACATTCATACACTAATGGCTTTTCCATTTTGTATTCCGATAAATAATGTATGATGATATAGAGTTTATTGGTGATAGGGTTGAACCATTCGTGTTGTACTTAGAAGGAACTTATATTCGAGGACACAGGTCACTTCGGTCAACGACGACCTATTCCTCCCCGATTTCCGAAAGAAACATTTGTAAGCCAAAATCCATATGCAAATATCAAAGTTGAAGTATACCATACTAAATTTAAAAAACCATTAGTTGTCCATCAGACTAGTATATGGATGTTTTTGGACCAGTTAAAAAAAAGAACATGACATTCATCAAAGTATAATTTTATTTAAATACTGACTGCCAACTGGTCATACAAGAATTAAACAGCCGGTTAGTAAAATACATGAAATGCGTCAAAGAAGAATATAGCAATATTAGCAATTAGATATTTCCTGGATGGGTATAGACAGAATAACGACATTCCAATGTACATTAAGCTTCAATAGCTTATAGTTCAAAAACTAATCCCGAAAATGATAAATGATTCGTAACATTATGATATGTGATATAAAATATATTGTTGTAAATTATCTTCTATTATATTCATTAATTTATTTAGTCATGTATTTTTACTATTTATGCATTATATTGAATAATATATAACATAGATTATAGGACATACATAAAAGCAATTTAAATTATAGGCCATTTTATTTATGGATATATTATTGAGGATAGTTTATCGTGGACATTATAGGTACTGAAACCATTCGAATTCAAGAGCAATTACCCCTATAATAAAGTGTATCTTGGAACTAGCTTGTTTTGCATTATTATTATTCCAGATTTAAAAGCAATGATACATTTTTGAAAATTACAAGGAACATTTTTATACCAACTTCGACTTCCTAACAAGACTCAAGTGAACTAGGTACATACGGTTGGTCCACTTCAAGGTTTTTTTTATGTTTCTCAGAGAAAAAGTGACTTACAAAATATTGGTATTATTAGTAGATTTAATTTTGAACCAACTATACGTATAGTTATAGTATACTATAAATATATGTTATATAGTATACTGTAGCTATATTATTGTAATACATGTACATATATTTTGTCGCTAAAATTTATAAAATGCTAGAAAGAAAAAATTAACAAGGCAAGAAACAAATAATTGTCCATTAACCACTTTACCAGATATTTGAATCAAAACTTTTGAAAATACAAATAAATCATTATTTGCATATTTGCATGTATACGAAGATCTAAAAATGTGATGTAGATGGTAAAAATTCAAATAGGGACACTTTTTATGAAATTGAATTTAAAATACCAGAAAATAAGGCATTATTATATATATATTTCTGTATTGCTTAATATTACTAGGATATGGAAAATTATTTAGCATAAATAATGAACTATATATTGTTCTCATTGTTTTAAATTGATATAACTAATACCTATACTATGTATATAATTGATTAATAATTGCAGTGTTGGGTAGTAACGGAAATAATTTCGTTATCTATTTACAAGCAACTTTGTAAAATAACAACGTCGAATTTTTATCAATTCTGAAGTATAAATAATAATAAAAAAACTTGTTTTTTATTAATTTCATCTAAAACCAACGATAACACGGTATTTTCCTATAGGAAAAGCAGACCATTTAACGATTTTATGACTTTATAATAAGTACAAAGATAGGCGAACGATACAATGATACATAGTCATAAATCGTATAACATTCGACTGACGATTAAATAACCAGAAAAATAAAAGATAATTTAGGTAACAAAAAAATAATATTTATAAATATACCTAGTCACATTCTCATTTAATAACTGGTAAAAACCGTTTTATTCTTATTGAATTTTCAAAATAAAAAAAATGTTAAAACAAAATTCATTAATTAAACAAACAGGATTTTATAGTTCTCCTGAAAAACTTCATAAAACGTCTATTATGCCATTTTTAATAATTTTCCCCCGGCGAAATATTGTAATTGCGGGTTAGTTTTTTTCTAAAAATAAAAAAATATCGGTTCAACAAATAACACCGTCGGTCGTTGTGGACATGCATTTTATTTTTCGCTTAACAGGTGATGTCACGCTGTAGTACATTACGCATAATATACTATTATCCGTTACTTATACCACTTAGTATATAATAATTTATTCCGATATAAGATTTTCTTGAAAAAAAAAAACACAATACGTGTATTGTGATAATAATAATATATTATATTCGTGTATTTTTTTCATTTTTTTTTTTTTTTTTTTTTTTTTTTTTTTTGGACATTATTTCGAATATATCGCATGTGCCGGTTTATTAGACCATACTGTACTTCAAATACCTAGTGGTACTAACTATATAATATTTTTTTTTTTCATCTAGTGTGAATATTTTCGGTTCGTATTCGGGAATTCGATGCTGAAATCCCGTATACAGTGAATATACAAGCATAATTTGAGCGAAGCGAGGAATGTATTGGTTTTACAATAATGTATTTTTTAAAAATCGTTTTTTATTATTTACAATGTTATATTATACATATTTTTATAATCGATATATTTGTAAGATTTAATACAGTAAACTGTGCGTTCACGTCATTTAAACGCGGGTGGTGTTCTCGTCCGTTTCATGGCTGACCATCAAATCGTGACACTGTACCCAAAAATTCTGTAATCACTACATATGCTTCAACATTTTTCAGAAGAAAATTGCATCTAGTTGGTACTAAAAATGAAAAGGAAATATGTCGATATTTCCAATACTTTTTCAATGCGTAAGGAAAAAGAACCAAAAATTTACATAAAAACGGGAAATCATGGTAAAAATTGACTATGGTTATTTCTCCGTAACTCCGTAAGTAATGATACTCAAAAAACATTTTCATTAAAAATATATTAGTACAAAACAATTTTTCGAAATTTTTATCAACATTTTGGGCAATTTTAAATTTTGAAGTTTTTTTTATCATAAAAGAAATAGTTTTAGGTTTTAAGACTTAAAGTACGTTATTCTAGCTATATTCAAAAAATAATAAGTATCCATAGATACCTACAATTTTTGCTAATAGCCATTTTAATTTTTCAACAACATTTATTATTTCGGTATAAAACATGTTCGAATTTCGGAGAAAAAAATGGGTCTAAAGACTTGAAATTTTCACAGAATATATATTTAACTATTATATTGATTAAATCATTTTTTTAAAATATTTTTATAAATTTTATACAATCAAAATTTCCAAAAAATAGATTTTTTTTTAAAACATAATTTTCTGAAAGTATAGATATTTTAAAGAATATCCTTTGATATAATTATCGAAAAAGAGCAATTTTCAATGTGAAAATCGAAACATTTGACGTCATTTTGTTTCTAATCAATATTTTCCAAAGCCGAATGATTAAACAAAAGCTATATATAAATATTGTCATATACCAACGGCATTTTCTTGTATTTCTGAATTCAGATGAATTCCTGCAGAGTTCAGCTGCTTACCGCAAACCTTTTTTTTTTTTGTAACACGTTTTCGTAGATCAGCTATAGATTCGCCAATATTGAATATTTTTGTAAGAACAATTTTCGAGATATAGGTACTTGAAATATACTTTATTAAATATAATATATTTAATACCAAATAAATGTTAAAGTATATATTATATACTTTAACATTTTTTGGGTTTTTTTTTTCATTTCGTTGAAAAATAAATTATAAAAAATCGATTTTTTCTCCAACACTAAACGTATATAACTCGTTTATTATTAAATTAAAATATCGGATAAAATTAAAAACAAAAAAAGTAAATTTGTAACAAAATGTAGGTAGTTAACGTCTGGTTATCGATGAATAGATTTCTCTATTTTTTCCAGACGGTAAACTATAATTGAATTGGTGTGTTAAAAAATCCAATGTAGGTAATTATAATAATAATGATTGAAAAATAGTATCGCGTATTCAGTTATGATTGATTTTTGACGATGAGCGTTGTTTAATTATTCTGTTGGTCAGTACCGGAAAATGTTATGAGTTTATAACTATATAAATAGTAAACACGTATATACAAGTCTTGTATTCGACCATACAAAATTTATACAATTTTAAAATAATTATTATATTATAGGTAGGTACTTATATATATATTATATTTACTTAAAAGCATCACTCACTCTATTATAATAATATAATATTATACTATGTTTTCCAATAGTGTAATTTGTGTCAAAATATTAAAGTGTTTTGGTAAAAAATTTTTTTTCTATTTTTTCAATTTTTTACCCTTGTTTGCTACAATTTGTTCTTTGAGCAATTCTTCTAAACATTATGATGTAATATTGAACTCAAGATTCGAACGCGACCATAGCGTTTTTTAGTTATTTTAATACTAGGTATAGTCAGATTTTTTTTGAAAATTATTATTAACAATTTTTTAACTTATACGAGCTTTTCACTATTAAGTATAAACAGTATGAGACTTTTGTAGATTTTTAATCCATAAATCCATAATATTTATCATAAAATAATTTTTTTTTTAAAGGGAGTTTTCGTTATGTAGGTATTTAAAAACTACTTAGGAAATCAAAAAAATGACCTGTATAATATTGCCGTTGGTCGATAACATTCTTTGGTTGTTTTTCAAATAATAAATACATCGATACGTACGTATATAGGCATACAACTGTGCACAATACAAAACAAAAAACCGTTGTCTTTTACAAAATGGAAAGAAGAAAAAAAAAAAATCGCGCGTAAGGTGCTAAAATAGATTAGTTCCATAACGCGTTAGTGGCGTTTATTTAATATGCAAATTAATATGAAACAATAAATTGTAAATAATACAACGTTCCACTAAATGTATACCAATTTACTTATACCGCTATACTCAGATAAGTGTAATGTCACTTATGTACCGACGTGGTAGTTGTATGACGTGTAGTATTATAGTCCAACGCGTTTTTTTCCCACAAAAGTCGTTCGTCATTTCACAGTAGTAAAACGTATATTCACAGCTAATAAACTTATTCAATGGCATACCTACAGGTTATCGCATGACCCAAATACGTACACGAACAGTGATAGTGTTCGAACTTAGAAAGGTTTTAAGATATTTACATCCCCTCCTAAGTTTTAGGATCGAAATAATATTGAATTTAAGCCGTAATAAGAACTTCTGATAATCACTACTATAGAATACACGAACCATCCCTTTTTATACTTAACATAATAATTATTGATATGCGGGGCTGTCTCATAGAAAGATTTTTTTTTTTTTTTTGGGAGGGGGATGACAATGTAAAAAAATTATATAATATTTCTCTTCGCATAAAATAAGCAAAAAAAAAAAAGTTATCAACTTTTTTCCCATTTTGTCGACTATACAATCCTATAATAATTTATAGTTTGCCGACTTAAAATTCCAAAATACTTCATAAACGTGAGTCTGTTTCTACAATTTTCCGACTGAACTTAAATTTGTCAACTTTTCGAGATGGGTGTGTGAGGCCCTGATGATATATGTATGTATGTAACTAGGAAAACGTATTGATAGGACGGACGTTTACCTACGGACAGTATATAATATGTCTAAACTTATGTTGAGAAATCTAAAACTTTGATTAGGTAGGTATTTATATTATGTTTATTAAATTTTAATATTCTGTTTTTTTTTTTACTTTTAAAAATTTGTTTTTTAGTTTTTTTTTGGAATTTTTATATATTTTTAGTGTAGGTTTCGGGATTTTTAGTGCATATTTAACTGATTTGTCTGATTTTACTGACGTTTTCTTAAGGTTAATATTAGAACATTTTTTGTAACTGTATATACATAAATATCCTTTTTTTTTATAACTAAAAAACACATGTTTTGTAAATATTATTTTAAATATCAATAATGTATATAAAATAACGCAATTTATGTAGGTAATATTTGGGAATTGTAACTTGCAGGTAAAAGAACGACAGCACAACTATCGGTATTATACACTTCTGCGTATAGGGTTAGAGTATATATTATTAGGTTATTAGGTGTAGTTGCAGATTATTTTCCTATATGTAACATATATGACAGAAGCAACAGAAGGAAATTGACATTTATTAGTTGATAAACTGTTTAGATTTTACTTATAATATTTTATATTTAATGTTTATATTAGATATTCAAACTTGGCCAATTTTGTTTCATTATCATTTTCATTCACATAAATAATAAATTATACTTCTATATATGAATTAATTCAATGATAGAATACGTATCTATTTAAATATTATCTAATGATATAATTAAAAAATTTCTGAGTTATTAGGACGGGAGTAGAATGAAGAACTGCAGTTATTTCATTATTATATATGTATAAAAAGATATATAAAATAAGTCATAGAAATTTAGTTAAAAAATTATTTACATCTCGGGTTTTTTAATCGATTCATTTAAATCATTTAAAAATTATTAAAATATTGTGAGTTTGTCCAACCATCATTTCGTTGTCAGCGGTTAAGAAAACAAATTTTAGAGTCATGAATTAGGTATAATTATCATGAAGTTTATGTATATAAGTTAATAATATCAAAAAAAAAAAAAAAAAAATACCCATATATTAAATTGACTTTTGCAGTATCAAATATTAATGACTGCTCTCGCGAACATTCTAAACGTCAGAAGCACCTAAATAGTGAATAGTTACAGTGAACTAAAGTTTTATCAGTTATAAATAATTTGAGTAAATTAACTTAATTGACTATAAATACGTACCAATAATTAACATACGATTATGTATACCGCCCTTATTAGTTATTATTATAAATAGTTTTTAATAACTATACAGTTACAAAAAAAAAAACTATACACGTTTAAATATATCAAAATGTTTAATAATTCTTATAATAATTTACTTGTACAATAAGATATATTAACATTTTCAGAAAAACCACCTGAATAACAATTTATAAGAATAAATTGGTGATTTCGTTAAAAAAAAAAGTTTGTATTAACACGCGGGACATTCTTCGAGTAATATTGGAAAATCAAAGTATTGGTCATTGAAAATAAATATTCCAAAATAAAAAAAAAAAAATCGAAATTCATAATTAAGGGTTAAAGATGGAGTGATTAAGTATAATTTAGGTATAATGCGATCTTGCGTATGATTATTATTATATCTAGATATGCTTAAATCGTTCATTTTAAATGTCATTATAGTGCGAAAGATACTGACGCGGTATATCCTTAAAATAACGAACTATGGTTTTGCTGAACATAATAGGTACCTATATAATAATACAACATTATATATACTTTGCATGCGACTGGCTTAACGTTCATTATATAGAAATGCCTGTATAATAACCAATACTGTGGTAATTGTGGTGACAAAAATCGATTGCGTAATCACTGGAAGTAGGTATCTTCGAATAGTTCAGTAAAATAGACCGATATAACATTGTTTGATGAACAATCCTGCAGTGGCTGCGGGCTTTCATGACGAAATTTAATTATTGCATTATTTGACTAAAAAATCATCAAATACTATATTATACACGTATATATATATATATATATATATATTAGGTACCTAATATCTAAAGTTTTTCAAAATCTCACACCTTATTCAACCATGTACATGTTACAACTGCAACTCAATAAAATAGTGTAGGTAATACGAACTCGAACACCACCGTTGCCAGAAATTCGATGTATAAAATCGGTAGATTTAGTGATCGTTCGACAAAAAAGCAAACACTTCTACAGGCTACGTTCAAAGTGTGCTCCCTTATAGTTACGAGAAAATAAAATACGAAAGATCATATAAACACGCATTTTCAAGTTTTGTATTTGATTACGCAAAATGTATAATTTTAAAATAATTATTATATATTATACAGAGTAATTCACTTATAAACATCGCTCACTCTATTTGTAATCCGATCCCTAATATTATACATACATTTTAATCATGTATAATATAATATACTATATGTTTTCCAATATAATGTAATTTTATGTCAATATTCAAGCATTTGGGAAAATTTTTTTTCAAATAGAATTTTTTTCAATTTTTTGCCCTTGTTTGTTATGATTCGCTCTTCGAGCGATTTTTCTAAACATTTTGATGTAATATTGAAATCACGATTTTAACGCGGTTATAGTATTTTTTAGTTATTTTAATACTATAGTCACTAGTCAGCTCTTTTTAATAATTATTAATAATAATTTTATAACTTTCAGTAAGAACTTTTCACTATTCATTATAACTAGTATGAGATCGCTATAGATTTTTAATCCATAAACCCATATTATTTATTATAAGATATTTCTCTTATAAAAGGGAGTTTTCGTTACGTGTTTAAAAACTACTAAAATCAAAAAATGACCTGTATAAAGTACAAAACTAGAACAAATGATATAATTACTCCTTCTACTCGAAAAACTGTATACATACATAAAAAGCATAAAAAAAAAAAACCACATCATTGTAAAATCAATAATACATTCATTGCCATAATTAATCAATGCTCGGACGGTTTAATTAAAAAATATCCTCCGATTTGCTGCGAAACACCACGTATATAATTTAAATACAATCGTCTATCGGTCACATTTATAAACAACTTATTAATATTTACAAATATTTACACGAAAATTTGAGTTTCAGTAATTGGATGGTGCATATATTATATATAAGCCGTTATACAGGTTCTATAATATAATACGAATGTTCTTCCGGGTTAACCGAAAAATCAGGCAATTTGCGCTTTTGGATATCACCGATCTTGTGTGGTTATCTTAACGATGCCATTCGTGGGTTACCTGTTTGGGTTTAGTGCCCCACACGAGACATCATTAAGATGTCCGAGAGATAATGCTTTAATGGGTAAACATGTGCAGCCGTTAGATTATGATAGGTATACGTAATACGAAAGTCATAACTAATAATATACGATTTGTAAATATTACGCGTAACGCGTGGACGTAATGTACGATAGTTTTCTACAATGATTTTCTCGTTGTCGGCACCTACTCTCTAAAGAATTCGTCGTGACCGTAGCTTTTGTGAAAAAAAAACAAATAAACAGTAAACGTGACTGAACCCAATACGAAAAAAACGGCGTTAAATTGTTGGCGGGAATTAATAAATTAACGGTTTTTACATCTTATTATTTCTAACGCTCTCGGGTATGCACCTTATTTACATACTAGAGGAGTCGAAGATAGTTCTTGATAATATTGCTCCGATAATCATATATAGCTACTATCAAATGATTGGACGGCATTGGTAATATTTCTGGCCGGGCTTGCACCAGAGACCACTAGACGCCACCATCGAGAAAAATCTCATCGCCTATCACATTTGCTACCCGGGAGTCGAACCGGGCACCTCGATCGCCGAAACACGCGTTTCGACGGCTCGACCACCGAATCAATGTATAATATAATACATATTTATATATACACGCGATGATCATAGTGGCGGATCTAACGGTAATTTGGTCGGCAAATGCCGGCGGGGCCTGTAGCTAATTTTTTTATTCTGAGCCCCCCTCTAAACCAGTATAATTTAATTATATAGGTATGTAATTATTTAAATTACACACACACACACACACACACACACATATATATATATAATTTAGTTATATTAAAATATAAATATATTTTATATTGGAATTTGTGGGTCCACTGTGGTCGAGTGGTCCAAAAGCGTATTTCGTCGTTCGAAGTCCCCGGTTCGACACCCAGGTAGGTGATAATGATGAGGTAGCCAACGAGATTTTTCTCGCTAGTAGCGTCTGGTCCTCTGGTGCAAGCCGGCCATTTCAATTTCTCCAAAAGAATCGTCATCGACCGTTCTAATATGCGAAGGTACAAACCTGCGACCACGTTAGAGAAATAAGAGGATGTAAAACGGTAAATTTTCTTCATTTCATATTGAAATTATTTGCAAATTATCTAGACTTTTTTTTTTCCATTGTTTTTTTTTTTGGGGGAACCCCCCAACTCTATTCGTGGGGCCCCAAACTATAAATTCGGCCCCGGTTTCCAACCGAACCAAATCAAACCTATGGTTTTGGGGGGAGGGGTGAGAGGGGCTCCGAATCGTCCGACGACCAGCGTTTAACTCTCAGATCCGCCACTGCCGATGATGATATTATGTTATTTTCGTATAAACGTAGAAACTGCAGCTGCAGCACGGTGCGCATATATTATATGCACGCTCGACGGGGGTAAACGAATCGATTACGGTCCGTTTATATATAATATATATATATATATATATATATACGTACGTACGTATAATATAATAATAAAACACGGTTTATCGTTGCAGCGGTACTTTTTCAACGGATAGACGCGTATTCGGCGGAAAAAAAAAAACGGAAATAAGAAAAGTCACCGCCCCCGCCGATTGCCATTTGCCGCGGATAGAGGTATGCGCTATACGCATAATGTTGTATATGACGTTTCACTATGTATATCGCATCGTCACGACGACACCGACGTACGGTATATTATTGCACTTCGGGTCACACTGTATATACAATATCGTCTTGGGGGCTATATCCGTTTCCGGTTCGGATCAATCGAGCTGAAACGCGGATTATCGAGCGAACTGAACAGAATATACGTATATATTCGAGATATATTTATATAAAATGTCTATTTTTTTTTTTTCTATACATTTATATATATATATATATATAGAGACTATATCAAGAGCTCTCCGATGTGGCAGGACTTAAAGATACTTAAACGCCCTACCCGGTTCACGGGCAGAATCACTCGCCGGATCACCGGACACGATCGGGTCAAAGTTCTCGCGCGGTGTAGTATACGCGCGCCACCGCACTTGTGGCGCGTCTCGTTTGACTCGCGCGCGCGCGTAGGTATATACGTTTACGTTACGACGATAATAATTTTATTGTCATATTATTATTATCATTATATACGTATTATATATATATATATGTTGTTTCGTCCGTATCGAGCGGTATATACCGGCTGCGACCATTGTTATACCGCTTATAAACGTGTTTTCGGTACATCGAACACCACCGCCGCCGCCGCGTTCTCGCGAATCCGTCGTGCGTATATATGCGTACGCGTACAAAAATATAACTGTGCAGCGGCAAAGTCCGACGAGAGTGGGGTTGGTGGGAAACGGACGAATAATGGAAATTTTCCGATACGAATAGTTGTGTTTTTCGATCGCGACGAATATTATCGTATATAATAATATATACATTATACCTATATATTATACATACGTATAGGTACATAATATACGCCGCGGCTGCTATTTACAGACGATTTTGCGTTTAAACGTCGGGGGTCGTGCGATACGCTCGTCCACCGAAACGGAACGTCCGCGGGATGAAAATAAAAATCGTCAGAAGAACACACGAGAGATTCGCAATGGGCGACGGTTGAAGCTTAACGAGCTTGCCACTTATACATAAGGGGTACCTACCCTGCAGTGGCGGCTCGTGGGGTTCACAGTCGGTCTAGGACGTTTCGGCGTGTGGCCGTTTTGGCGTATTCAAAGTTTGAATACGACCAATTTACGTACGTAAATAAATATATGAATAAATAAATAAACAATCATACGTATTTAGTTTGAATTTCAAACTAAACTCATGTTATTATTATTCGTATATTATAATAATTTATAATAATTAAATCATTTTTAATGTACTAATGTAATTATATTGTTATGCCAATAAATTAGTGAAATACTGAAATATACGAAAATATAATAAATATATTGTATTATATTATACTATATTCATATAATATATTATTGTGTCGTAGTGTATACACAGATTATATATGATCATATAATCTGCGGTGTATATATTATAGCTGATGCGAGAGCACGGTGTATGATAATATATAGGTAGTATATAATATATTATACCTATTATACCTTTATGTTTGTAATCGAAATTTTCACGAAGTTTAATCTACTAATCAGTAGCAATCGACAATGAATACAATTATAAAACAATATTATATGGGGGGTATATAAATTTGACATAAATATTAGGTATATACAATTTCAAATAAAATGATTTATTAATTTTTTATACCTATATGCCAAAATGGTCTCACACCAAAACGACCACGTCAAAACGGCTACGCCAAAACGGTCATGTCAATATGGCCACGCCAAGACGGCTACGCCAAGACGGTCATGTCAAGATGGCCACGCCAAAACATCCGGGTCCGGTTCACAGAAGAGCGGCACAATTATTTTACCCCTTTCCTATTATCCCATCATCATAACTTACCATCCCTAATTCCTATTTTTAACCCTTAAAATTTACCTTATTAATCACTGGTGATATAATATGTATATTATAATATAAGAAAAACTTTTAATATACCTATGCCAAAGCGTATGTCCTAAGTAAAGAATTAATACGAATAACATTATATATTATATAATCTTTAAACGTCTTTTATTTCCTATTAACAATGAAAAAAAATTGAATTTAGCCTTAAAAATTTATAAATTTAAATAAATAAATGTATTATATATATATAGGTACACTCAGCATTATAATTTTTTTTTTCAATCCGTAAATTGGTTGAACAATGAAATACACCTTTATTCTTTCTATTCAATGCGACATTTTCAATTCTCTATATGATTCTTTTCCTATATCCAACATGATTTGTTTTATATGTGGCTGCCTAGGTCTTCCTCTTCCAGGCCTTTCTTCGAGTTTTCTCTCAATTATAGTCATTATCTATGTATTGTTTCTTATGATATGTTTTATTCACTTCTTTCTTCTTATTGATCTTTTTTCATTTATCTTCTGATACACTTCTTCATTAGTTACTCGTTCTGTCCAAGAAATTTTTAAGACCCATCGCCAGCACCATGTTTCAAAAGCCTTTATTTTTCTTAGGTCCACTTTCATTATTGTCCACGATTCAGCTCCATATAATGCCACACTCCATACAAGTGTTTTTATTAATGTTTTTCTAATGTTTATATTTATTGAATTTGTGGTTAGAAGTTTTCTTTTTTCGAAAAACATTTGTTTATCTTTTGCTATTCTACACTTTATGTTTTGTTGCACTTTTCCCGTCACTTGTGACCCGGCTTCCGAGGTATGTATAGCTATTTACATTTTCCAGCTTATAACAGTCTTTAATTATGTTGGTGTCTATTTGTTGTCTACTATCAACTAGTATCTTTGTTTTCATCTTATTAATATTCATATTGTACTCTTGTTTAAATGTGTTATTCATTTTTTGAAGCATTCTTTCTAGGTTTTCCTCGCTGTCTGCTATCACAGCTATATCATCTGCAAATCGCACCATCTGAACTAGAATCCCACCAATCTTGATCCCTCCTATATCTTCATCTCTCAAATCTTTCAGCGCTTGCTCAATGTATAAGTTAAATAATGTGGATGATAAATTACACCCTTGTCTTATCCCTTTTTGAACTTTCGCCTCTTCATATGCGTTATATTCACCTTTTACCATAGCTTTTTCATTAATATATAATTTATGTATTAGTATTTTGTCTTTAAAGTCTATACCTATCATATCCATAATATGAAAAAGTTTTTTCCATTTAACATTGTTGAATGCTATTTCCAAATCTACAAAGCCCTATATATATATATGATATATATATGGGTTTGTTAATTCTGAACACTTTTTCTATGATTATTCTGACACAGGATTGCTTCTCTTGTACCTTTATTCTTTCTTAATCCAAATTGATCTTCTGTTAAATTGTCCTCTATTTTCTTTTCCATCCGTTTGTGTACTATTTTTCTTAAAATTTTTGGACGTATGGGATATTAAGCTTAGTGTTCTATATTCTTCGCATTTTTCGGCTTTTTGCTTTTTTGGTATGGGTATCATTACACATTTTTCTAAGTCTTTAGGCACTTCACCTGTTTTATAGGCATTTGTTATTATATTACACAGTACATCCTTTCCAGTTCCTTCTAAAGCTATCAGAAGTTCGCCATTCAGATTATAGATTCCAGGGGCTTTATTACGCTTAAATTCCTTAATTGCTAATTCGATTTCTACCATCATGATAGTAGATCCTATAGAGTCATGATTTTCATTTTCCGATTCTGGGGTCCTGTGCCTTTTGTCCGTGTTTTCTATTTTGTATAACTTTTCTATATATTCCTTTTAAACTTTTTTTTTATCTTCTAGAACAATTTTTCCGTCTTTTCCAAAAGAATTTTTGCTCCGTTTTTGTATGTCCCAAAGAATTGTTTTATAATTTTATATGCTTTATCATTTAAGCCTCTTGTGAAACAATTTTTTATTGATGAACATATTTCTTCTAGCCATTCATTTTTTGCTCTCTTAGCTTCTCTGTTCACCGTGTTTCTGTATTTTTTGTACTCTCTTCTATCCTCTTCTGTTTTCCATTTTTATATTTTTTTCCCGCTTCTATGAATTCTACTAACTTGGTACTAATCCACGGCTTTATTTGGTTGTTCTTCACTTTCCCTAAAATCTTATCATCCATTTTTGTTCTTGCGTCTTTAAGAATTTTCTATGTATCATCATAATTTTCCGGTTTTTCTGTTTAGTTTGCTTGTATTATTTCATTTATTTCCTCGTAAAAAAGTATTTTTGTTCCTTTTTGCTTTAATTTTTCTACACACCATTTTTTCTTTGTCTCTTGATTTCTTGTATACTTTTTAAGACATAATCTGGTTTTCATAATTACAAGATTATGATCTGAGTCTATGTCTGTCCCCGGATAATTTTTACTTTGCTTAACCTGATTTCTATACCTTTTTCTAACTAATATATAATCCAACTCTAACCTATGATCTCCTCCTGGCACGGTCCAAGTGTATCTTCTCCGTTTTAGTTGTGAAAATAATATGTTGGTGTTTATCATATCTCTTTCCTTGCAGAATTATATAAGTCTATTACCTCTTTGGTTTCTTATTCCAAGTCCAAACTTTCCTGTTTCTAAACTTCTGGTTCTGCCCCCTCACCTAAAAGTTTACAACTGCATTCCAATCTCCTAAAATAATAGATTGTCTCTTTCTTTTGCCATTTCTATTACTTCTGAAACTTGTTCGTACATTTCTTCGATTTCTTCGTCTTTATGACTAGATGTTGACATGTAAACCATATAAACATGTAAACATGTATTGAGTCAATATTGAAATATATTATAATATATAATGATAAAATATTGTTTGTTGTGTAATGTGTATTATTATACGGACAACAACGATGACTATAAGACCGCAATAAAAATAACCCGTGCACAATTCGTTTGTGCCCGATATTATACAGTGTAATTCCTGCCGATCAGTGGGGACAATTATTGAATTTTACACCATTAATTAAATATACATATATATTTAATCAATGTTTATACGGTTGATCCGGGCACAGCGGAGTTATGCCAGCCGCCGCGTCGCGTGGTGCCCGTAGTCTATTGTCATATGTACCTAAATGAACAGGTATTAATAATCGTATTATATGATTAAACGTGAATTTTTTTTGGTAGTTGTCAGATATATCGACTATATTATTGAAAAAAATATTATATTTTTTATTTAATTTAAGTTTTTGGTAAATAATTATCTTTTATTTAATATTTTGGGCGGGGCACGTGCTCGTGCACGAGCTGCCACTGTAGGTACCTAATAGTTAATACATATAATATATTATAACAATACTACTCGGTGTAATAATATCAGGTTATATTATGCAGGGACTGGAACCGAACCGAAATATCGGTTCTGGTTTCGGTTCAGGTTTTTGAAAAATAAATATTTCGGTTTTGGTTTTGAACCAAATTTGGTATTTATTATTATATTAATTTTTTTCTTGGTATTTAATTTTTGATAGGTATTATAATTATACCTACCTATGAATTTTAGCAATTCTATAAAATCGTTTTTTTTCTCTTAACATTGAAAATGTATAGGTATACGTTTACATGTTTTTGTGGTTTTTTTTTTATGACAGGGGTGAACACAAGGGGGGTTTTGGGAATTAAAACCCATTCCAAAATTTAAAAAATATAAGAAAATTTATTTTAAAGTTGACATTTTTTTAAAAAAATTTATTTCAAAATTCCCCGCAAGGTTAAAGACTAATCCTAAAGGATAATCTTTAATTTATATATAAATATATAGAATTTCTTATAGTTAGGAGATAATTTTTAGGGAAGTTTATATAATATACACGATAGTAATACATTAGAAAAGTCTTTTTTGGGAAGTAATAATAGTATATGGTAGAAGAATATTTTTAGAGAAGTTTATACTATATTTGATAAAGAAAAAAAGATGGAATTTTTTTAGAGGTTTATATCTGCCCTATATAATAGCTATAAGTTTTCGTTTTATTACTATAAATTATTATAAATTCCCAGCTACCTATCTATAAAGTCTGATCACAATTATTTTTTTTCTAAAATTTAACAATTTAGATAAAAAAAAAAATATTAAATACCATGAAAATAGATATGATATTATATATTCAATTAAAAATAAATTATAATAAATAATTTCTTTCCATAAAATAATTCTAAACGAAGCTTGGTATTTTATACATAAATGTTTCTGTAAAAAAGTTTCTAGAACCATTATTTTCGGAATTAAAAGGAAATAACACGATTTATTGTTTTCCCGTTTTAGTCTAATTGACTTTATTGAAATCTAATCAGGGCTGGCTCAAGGTTTTGCGAGGCTATCTGGACAAAATTATTTTCAAAAAGAGGATAGAAGGAAAAAAGAAAGGTCATTCACCATTCACACGAGGCCCTAGGCATATGCCCAGTTTGCTCATCCCTTCCACCGTCACTGAATTTAATGATATTTCAATTAATATACAAAATTTAGAGGTACCTATATTGCTACATTGTTTATTAATATAAATAGTAAAATTATATCATTAATTATTAGATTCTGAGCGTACCGAAGGAGCTATTTTTATATTGATAATCTAAATAATATTTTCGTAGATATTCGATTTTAAAATTATAATGTGTAGGGTCAGATGATCAGTATTATACTCATGGAGTAGGTACTTTGTATTTAAGTATATTCAGTGCATTTAAAAAAAGTTCAATTTCGTATGCGCTATTATAATCATAATATTATAAGGCTAAAATATCGATCATGGTTGTTAAAAGTTTTACATGGGTACCAACATTTTTCTAAAATTGTTAATAAATTGTATATTAACAAAAAAATTACGTTGGATCGCAACTTCGCAAATGCACAACCAGCACAAGAAAATAATAATATAATACCCGATTAGAATAACTAGAATTTTATCCACCAGAGAGCGTGTCGTTAATCTGTTTTCCCAATATAGTTATAGTATGTCTATTGTTTAAAATGGTTTAATGTCGGGTTGCATAATATCAATCATTAAATTGAATGATCAAATAATTTTAGTGAATGATTAAATAACTTCAATAAACTGATTGGGTTGCATAAACGATATATTGAAAATATTATATACCTAGTTCTGATTCTAAGAAAATGTCTTATTACAAAATTAAATATGATAACAGAATATATTCATATTTTATTTTAAATTTTACCTCCGGCCTTTATTACAAAGAAAAAAACTGACAGGACTATTTTAAAATTACTTTTCACATAATTTGTTTTAGTGTGTATGTATCTATTTCACTGAAATTATTAATGAGTACCTACTAAACATTTATTGTTGGCTAATAGGTAAATATAGACATTATCCCTTCTCTCAATAAACGGAAATTACTATACAAGTTTGTATTTGTAAATTGATTATTTCGGAAATATATATAATATAGGCCGTAGGTATGTACCTATCGACCAATTATTGAAAAACATACCTAAAACGGCATTTAAAATCGTAGTCATTAAACTCTTCAAGAGGATTAGATCTATCTCGAAATAATATCTTGGCATATGAAATAATACATCCAAGACAAACTATAGTCATTAGAATCTGATAAATCTGAATTATCCGACATTATATCATTATGTTCTGTGTTATAACTAAAGCTAAAGGTTAATTATATACTTGTAATTATGTTTTAATTATACTAAAAATATTTTAATATGACTATATGTAACTCTTGTATAATGTGTGATGTAGGTACCTATATATATATATATATATAGTAAATATATGATAAACCTATAGGTTCTATTATTCCTTTATGGATAAAATTATGTTTAATTGTTTAGTGAACCGAAATCGGACCCCTAGTTTAGTGAGCTTGTTTAAGGGCTTACTACATTTAGTAATCGTTTAATGAACCGTTAAATAATTTAGTCATTCACATTCAAGCGCTAATCATTCATTATATTTCTAGTGAACGTTTTTGCGACCCGGCATAAGTGTAATAAATTTAATGGTTTAAAATGTCCATATAGTACTTTCCATAGAGTAGGATATATAATACCGTATCATTATCTGTGAAACACGTACCTAGCTTAGTTTTTTTATAGTTTGAATTTTGAATATTTAATAATTATATATGTATTATACACATGTAAACTATTCGAATACAATGGTATATTTAGATATTGTATGTATCGTTTATATTCGTATTTCGTTTCACTTATTAATACACTTATCGGCCTTGTACCTGACATTTCCATATGACTCGGCAAGTCAATGATAATATCAGTATTATATTCCATGACATTAATTAGTTTTTTCCATGGGATTCGTAAACTATGCTCCATATACCATGAACCATCACTTTCCATATATATAATTTTAGGCCCGTAAGTCGTTTTCGTTTTGTTTTTCGCGACATTCTTGGACGTATAAATAATAATTGGAGCCTTTGAAAAACGGATGATAATAATATCTCTGCTCGTATACGACGCGCGGGAGTCTTCGAGGCGGGGTTATGCCGCGAATATTACAATAATACAATACAATGCACCTGCAGCTGTGTGTCCATACCACAACGACCAAATGGTATACATATTACAATGTACACCGCGACCGCTGTTACCGGCGCGTAAACAAGAGGAACGCGTCAATCCGGCGGTCCGTGACGGTAGCGGCGGCGACCACTCCACACCACGCGACGGCGGTGGCGGTGCACTTGAAACGCATCGGCGGCACTCGGTCGCGTCTTCCGCAGTCTCGCGGCACACAACGTTCGGCGCGCCCAAACCGCAAACACCGCTGTTGATCGCCAGACCGTCGTCGATCGCTGTCGGTTTATCCCCCGTCTGCCACATGTTTGCTCGGCCGGTGTTATCGTGATCATCATTTAAAAGTCAAACATTTTTTCTTAATTGGGGGTTTTTTTTTTTGAAAAATTACAATATTTTAAAAACCGTCCGTCTCAATGATCTATACGCGTGTTCACTGATCGTAGATTTTGTTACGGGGTATTATTTTCGGGGGGAAAAAAAAAAAAAAAAAATTTTTTTTTAATCGTTTTTTTTTTTTTTTTTTTTAAATTTTTTTCGTCACTGCCGAAAACTTCCCGTCCACGCCGGTGGTAGGCACATCCACTAACTCGCGGGTTATTTCGTCCACCCGAAAATGGACGGCACCGGTTTTCGCGTCGTCGTCCTGCTGATGGCCGTATTCAAGGTGAGCAAAAAGTCCTAAATTAACACCATAAACGATATCGTAATAATAGGTACCTACCCATTACGGTGTTATAAAACATACGAATATATGCGTCGATAAGTAAACGGAAACGGAGTATTTTTTAAAAAAAAATGTAGATACACCGTGGTAATCGATCAGAAAATGTACATATTATTATTATTATTACATTATATATGGGTTAATGTCGTTGTTACGAATGATGTACACATACTTGTAGTAAAAATTGGCCAGTTACGAACGATTACGGCGACTGCAATCGAGCCAAATCGTTGCATTCGGCGTAAAATCATAAAAACCTAGTTTGTTAGTTTAGAGTAAATTTTTACCATCAAATCTCATAAACGCAGGCACGTCCGTTTTAATGATATTATTATGTCGCTCGTTTCGATTCTCTGCGATGATGGTTTCATATCATCATCATTTATCTATCTAGAATTGTCATTAAGACTACGAATATAATACCTATTCTAAACTGTTTCGCGGACCATTATATATTTAAATTATTATAGGTAGGTACCTATATTATAAAAAACGCATAAACGCAATAACGCAATATAATGATTATAATATATATTAGATATATTTTATTTTATTTTTAGTAAAAACGTGGATTAATTGTTTGTTATTATTGTCTGGACTTTTTCGAAGTATACGTGTTCTCATAACTGAGTGTTTTTTTTTTTTAGGTTTCTATTGTAATAGTAAATTAAAATATATTACACGAATTCTGGAAATCTAGAACAATTCGGTTTTGTGCAATTACAGAAATTAGTTCAAATTACACTTCGACTAGTATTATTAGGTAGGTATGTCCTTTCGTTTTCAAAAATTTCGAGTGATTTAAACTAATTTTTTAGAGTAATGTTTTTTTATAAGAATTCTTATAAATTAATGGTATATCGTTCTTTTATGACGAGAAAAAAGTTATATAAAGAATTGACACGGGAAAAAATGTCAATGTATCCAAGACTACCTAAATATAAAATGTTCAGTAGGTATAGAAATAGCCACTGAAAAAATGGTTAAAATAACATTTTTAATATATTTTATGATAAAATAAATAATACATATTAAACAATTATACAATATTATAATGTTTGTAAGATATGTAATAATTTATATATAATAATGTGTACAATTATTATTATTTATAAATAAAGTGACATATGAAAATGTGGAATTATTATCATAACATAAAGTAATAAATTATTTTAATACCTTGCTGGCTTAGAACGAAATGGACATATTGTAGTATTTTCATGCGATATAGAACCATTTATTTTTCTATATTTTATTTAATAATGGATTTACATATTTGGTTATTATTAACTTAAAACTTACATGTTAGAAATGCTATATGGATGGTACATGTCTATATATAGACAAAAGTGGGGATTTTGCTTAAATTTTTATCTCAAATAGTTAATTAATTTGTTAATTAAATAATTAACTTAACATGTTTAAATTATCATTGGCTTAACTTAATTTTTAATCATTAATTTTTATAATGACTTCGTCAAGTTAACAGTTAACACGTAAAAGACAAAATTATTGCTAGCCTGTATTTTACATTTTAATATTCGTACAAATTTATAATAGTCGTGTTCATAATTTTTACGTATTTTTATAATAATTCAGTAATTTACCAATGACCTGATTTTGTTTATTTTTACAATGCCTTCAGTCAATTTACGATAATCGACATCGTTCAATATTGTTGATTAATTTTGATTTCTGGATAACTATCGAGTTTTTTTATTTTGTCGTTCATTTGTTTTTCAATTCTTTTCAATTTCATATTACTCATATATGGTTGTGGTTATATAGTTTATAGATATAATATACATTATACACTTAAATTATTTCCGAGACATTTATTTAGACTATTTTAGTTAAATATTGAATAAAAAATAAAAATAAATCAACTTTTATTTAAAACAGAGTTAACAGTTCATATGTTTTTTATGTTACTTTTAACTTAACTATTTAGACTAACTTAAACTAATTTAACTTAACTTAACTAAGTTAATTTTTTCCATTAAGGGAACGCTACACCAATGATTTTTAGTAGTAAAAATATGTCCATGAAAAATAAACGAAATTACCTTTTAAAACGATTCTAGGGTTGAAATATTTATTATAAAATATATAAAATATATTATTTTGAAGAGGAATTCATCGGCGTTTTTCAAAATATTAATTACTAAAAAACTTAATGCCATTTAAAAATGTAAAAAATAAGATTTTTTGTATATTTAATATTGAAAAATGTATTAATGTAGCTATAAAAACCTCATGAGGTGTCTCCAAAATACTATCTTTTATATATTTTATAATAGGTGTTTAATCTTTTAAACCATTTTAAAATGCCTTTTTGTTTGTTTTTTGTAAACATGTTTTTGAACAAATGTCGTAATTACACAACAATAAAAAGTGATACGGATAAGAGACTATTTATGTATTATTTTTAAAATTGTTTTAAACGTTTTTCAATTATAACACTTTCATTATTTTTTAGATTTCTTATAAATTGCCTATAGAAAACCTCTTAAAATGGAGGGTGTGGCGTTTTCTTAACTTGCTCATCTTTGTATATATATTTTATTCTTTCCTTCTACGCCAGCGATTTGTCAATGTAATAAAAATAATTACATATTGGAGGTATATAAACAAAATATTTTTTTGATAATTTTTGCATTTAGTAATTTTTGTGCTTGACCATATTTCTTCTGTTTATTCTTTCTTGATCTTTTTCTTTTCGTGGCCATTTTGTATGTGAACATTTTTACCCAAATCTACAACTTGCACGACGTACATTATTATTATTGGTATATACATCGATCAAAAATGTATGTTAATAATATGTGAGTGACGATTCCACCACTTTATTTATTATACCTAATTTTAATTATATCATCTACGAAATTATTAAAATTAAATTATTAAAGCCATACTTTGTGTATACACGAGTAAGGTCAAAAGTTCGTTAAATTCGCAATATTTCAAGCGTAAAACAGAATCGCAGTTCTGGTTGAAAAACTGGGTTAAACGCATCATGATTATATTCGTTGGGCTTCATTTGTTTTTCGTTCCCAAGAGCAATATTATTGATAATAATAACAATCGTGCGCTGATTAAATAAAAATATATTAAGGGAATAAATAAATAAATACAGGAAACGATACTGCAGCTCTAACGTCTCGGAAGTATATCTTCTTATAGTATCTGCATACCTGAATATAGATTCGTTGTTATCCGCGATGTATCGATTAGCGTACCATATGTTATATACTTACATGCGTTTACGTATATGTTTACGGTTCGTTTAAGTTTCTTCATTCGGCATCGTCACTAAATGTAAACAGCCCATGGGATTTATTTATACATAAGTATTTATATTATATTATATTGTTACGATATTAAATAATTACGTGATAAAATAACATTATATGTGCGAGAAGCATTAAAATATGTAAATATTCAACGTGATACAGTTCAAAACACCTAAACGATCCGACTAACAACGGCAAACTTCTTCAGCCATAAAATTAATTGAATTGGACGTATATTATTCGATCATATAATATAATATTATGTACCTAACGGTGTGTCGGTGTAATTATTTTTACGCGGTGGTGTGTATATAGGTAGTGTATATATTGCACACTACACGTAATGCTTGATAATAATACTATGTGGATCGTAAAATTTATTACCAATTAAACGTGTGGCTGTGAAACATATTCGAGAAAATACGGTAAAAAAAAAAAAAAACAATGAAAACTGAAAAATCGTAAATTTTTATAGCTTAACATTGATAGGTTGTTACGTAGAAAGTACAATATACTATTAAAGCATTGATATCAATGTACTTGTTGTATAATCGAAATGATAACGAGATCTAGAGAGATATGAACCCATTCTATTCAATTGATTTTATTTCTATTTATTTTCAAAGTTACTGACTTATTTATAAATAATATCATATAAATAAATATATATATATATATATGTATAAAGTACACGTAAATTGATAAATTTGTGTGTATAGTTTACAGCGGATAAATGAAAAATAAGAAACGTGTGAATTATAGATGTATATAGTTGAGATATGACTTATATAAAAGTAAAAGTTTTTAAAATGGAAGAAACTAGATTTATTTGTAAAAGTATAGGTGGATAATTTAGGAGACGAACAAAGTTATATTAATTATATCTGAATTTAGTGCAACTAGAAGAATCGTCGAGGACGTGATGTGGGAAGAAGATATGGTTTATTCGTATACGTGGTTATAATGCAATTTAATTACGGATAAATTAGAAATTGCGGTAGGAACCCATTCTTTGGTTGATAAAAATTTAAATATGTAAGGAAATGAATTCTATATGTTTTGTGGCATACGAGTAAATAAAATTGAGTTCATTGATTTTTCCAGAAGTCGCGAAGTGTCTATTTAAAAATAGGAGTGAGATCTGAACATTGAAGAATTTCGGTTGATTTTAATTTATACTTTAATTTAAACTAGAACAAAAACTAAGTATAATAGAGGAGGAAAAAATGATGAACGATTACAGTGGACAAGATATTCGTGGAGGAAAGAAAGTTTATTTTATATGGTTGGTGCAAAATAGTGTTCAATATGGGAGGTGGAAACAGATTATTAAGGTATTCAAGCTTAATAGGAGAAGATAAAATTAGAAGGAATGTAGCAAGGATAGAGCATGGGCATTGGAAGAATGAATATAAGGAAATGGGGATATACATTATTTTGTCCATATGGTCTTAAGAGGATGCTACATAATCGTTTTTTTTAACGATTTTTTGCGATTTTTCTGACGATTGAAAAATATTTAAATATCTACATTTCAGAAGTAACTTAAAAATAGTCTTATATCAGTAATATATTATTATTGTTACAAATTAATAAATAATTATTAAAAACGAGGAAAGATATGTTTCAAGAGATACATATTTTAGAGAAATTCAGTGATTTGATCGTTTATTTACTTCTATACAAATTTTAATATCATAAAATAATCTAAATTTTTACATGAGTGATTTTCGATAAAATTATTAGAAGTCAAGTTTTAAAACTTTGTATTTCCCAAATAAAAATTGTTTGTAAAAGTCTTATAATTCGATTAATAATATTTTTATTGAAAATATCTCGTGTGAAAATGTTAGTAAACTCATGATATTAAATTTCATGGAAATATGCATTTTCTGAAACATGTTTTACGCGCGGAAAAACGCTGGTAGAGTCCTCTTAAGAGGTTTGGAAGCGTCATTTATTAAGGGGTTGTGTACAGGCAATTATTCGATTTATTAGTGTTACAAAGTATGTTTATGTGAGTAGTATTTGGTCTTTAGTGCATTTAAATTCGTTTGGCATAATAACGATAGTGTATACACTCACACGCATAGGTGTCATACCTGTCATGTTCATATATGGCTACCTACCGTATTTGAAAAGACACTAAAATCACTTTTCTAACATACAGATTGACCTAGTGATGTAATAAGGATTTTGAAAACTAATCTGAATTCGTCGTGAAATCTACTTAAGAAAAACTTTCTGACTTCTAAATTTTATTTCATTGATTTTACAAAAGTTTAAAATGTTCGAATATATTAACTTAATTTTAAGGGGACTTAGGGAGACAAAATCAAAAATGTGAAAAATTCGATCTAAGTAGACTTTACGTTAAATTAAGATCAGTTTCTAGAATCCTTATCACATCACTAGATTTATCGGTATGTTGGAAATAGAAATGGTCTACATTTCTATGTTAGTAAATGACGTGTGTGATAGAAAGAGACAGACAATGGCCGCTTTCAATCCCCTTAAAGCCAAAAACTAAGAAAAAAGAAAAGTAATAATAATAACATTAGCTCTTTATTTATTTAAATGTTTTTTTTTTTAGTAGGTATGTCGGAAATAGTTATAATTAATTAATATTTTTAACAGAATTCGCGAATACAATACATTTTATTGTTATATAATTTTTAAAAAAAATTATATTCTAACAGAAAAATATTACAGTTATCCTCGCGAGGTGTTTATTCGGTGTATATTTTGTTTAATGTGAATATTTATGTAAAAGAAAAGTAATAATAATAATATCGATTGTCAATAGGTATAGCAGTAGACTGCGGATGTATATATATCAATATTAAAAATTAAAAATAACCGTCAAAATCAATAATGTTCTAAACAAAATGAAGATTTTTACCGAAATAATCATTATACTGTATTATAAACATATTTATTAGGTATATTTACCGATAGAGTGCTATTATAAAGATTGATAATTTTAGTGGTCAAAACGGAAAAAAAAAAATCGATCTACTGCAGTGCTACAGAGCTGTTGTAGAATGTCAGTTAATTTACGACCATGAAAAAAAAAAAAAAAAAAAAAAAAATACTAGTATAAATATTTATATAGGTATATAATATAGTAAGTGTATAATAATATATTGGTTTATTGGTGTTCCGTGTAAAGGACGGACGTTATATTATTACTTGAGCAGTACAGTTATGTAATTAGAGCGTAATTTAAATTTGCGTAAGATGGTACAGTTGTTGTTGGGATGCTTGCCACCATGCACACGACGTATACACTATAAATGCATCACATGCACCACACAAATGGGCTGGATCCGTAATGAAATAATTAATACAGACGATTTCGATTATAGAAACCTCTCGGCTGTGTAGCTGTATTTTTTCACGGGCTAAATTGGTTTTAGGTGACTGAATCCGTTTGAAATAGATTAATTAAGAATGCCGAAAATACACACAGCTATTAACGACATTGATAATAATATAATATGATAGTGTGTACTCGTGCAATAGGCGAGTTGCGTGTAGTAGCCATGCTATCCATAATACTTGTCGGTACCTACCATATTTTTCTGGCCCGTTAAAATTTTCCAATCTATCTGTAATTTTTCGAAATAATTGACGTAACAGGTACGGTTGTATACGTACCTATCCATTATATATTGTATGCACGCACAATGCATATACATATTATGATATTATTACTAATAATAATTATTGTTATTATGTTAATGAAAAATTATTGGGGCGTTGTGTATATCGCTGTTGTACGTATTATGCGGCAACGACGAATACATTATTATTACTAGATATTAGGTGTTATTATTTTTAATACGGTTAGGTAGTATGTTCTCGCATTCCGGATTGTACGACAAGCCAGAAACATCTTCAGAAACTATTCCAAAAATTATTTAAAACACGTACCTATCTATTTGAGTGCCCACACGGCAATAGACTTGTATAATGACGTATACAATTATAGGGACAGATATTATTTTTTAAACACTAATTTATTATAAATGTTTTCTTAGAGGCAGTGTACAGTCCGAGCATTTCCACCAGATATAGACGAAATTGTAACAGTGTTTTCACGGTCCCTGTTTGATGTTTTTAATTTTCGTACAAATATTTAAACGAATAGTTAATACCTATACCTATGTGTTTATTATTTTTATATACAAATATTAACAATACACAATTGAATATTTAAAAAAGTATTTGAACATTTTTACTCGAATAATGTGCCTACAAGGCTGTTACGCGATGTCCGATATAATTATTGTCATAATAATATTATTTCGTATACATATATATCGATAGGTACGGTACACATTATTATAATGTGTACAATAGAGAGCCTCGTCGTTTTTTAATCCCCGGAAAATAATCGTAAATTAATTGACATAGTTGTACGGCAATCTTGCAGTCAGCCTGCAAACGGTTTTCCGGTCGGATTAGTCTACAGGCGTAAAAATATCACTGTATTATACACTGCACACAATATTCATTATTATTATAAGTATTTCGATTTCGTGGGAACACTCATAAGTCATAAATAATATTATATGTCCTACTAAACTACCGGTACAGTATTATTACTATTATTATTGTATGTCTATAGGTTATATCCGTTTAAGTAGCATATTATGGTGACTTTTCGATCTGAAGTCACGACAACCTCGGGTGTGCAGCTGAAGAATTTTCAGAATAGTTGAAAAAAATTTAGCTCTAATTATTTTCTTTAATTTTCCCACATTTCGCTTAACCATTTTAGATTGTTTAAAATTGAAAGCACTTGCAAAATTGACAATATATATATACTATATATCATTGGCCATTAAAACGGATGGGTTCTAAGTACAATTTTTTTTGAAAATCTACTTTATTATACCATCTTACTAGCACATTAAGACGTCGATTTCAAGTGAATAACGAGGTTTATTTATTCAGAAAATACATATGGTTTGATATAAATATATTGAAAGCTCTTAATGAAACAATTCAAAATACCACTGGAGAAACTTTTCTTTGTAAATCAGTTCTATTGTTTACAATAGCGTTTCTCAATTTAAGGTTTGTAAAGAATTTAATTTAGAATGTGTTGCCGACAAATCGTATTTGTTAAAATAATTAAAAAAAAAAAAAAACGCAACAACTAACAGGTAGCTTTTACAAATTAATATTTTTGAATAATTCGATTCTATTTTTAGTGTAAGTTGTCCTAGTTGGGTCACAAGAAAAATTAGTTAAATTTATTAGCAATCAATATGTAATATACACAAAAGTTGAGAACCACTGGTTTACATTATATTTACAGATAACGTCATTGTGATCCTACTTATATTTTATAAGAAGACATGTATTTATATTTTGCAATAAATACATGTTTAATGTTTATATAATATCATAAAAGTATTTTATAAACATGAATACATTTTAAGGGATTGGGCATTATTACATAAATAATGTTAAGAAACATACATATACTGGCTTATAGTGACTATGCGTATATGTAGTGTATCGAGTTGCTATGAAGGGTTCGAGCTAAAATATTTTAATTAACGTCTGTCTATATGATTTAGTACTCTATTTTAGGTTCTGTGCGGGAGCGAGGAAACTAGTAGTTTTACAATGATGTTTACAATGATTATTTTGTGAGCCATTTTTCGATCTGAAGGAGTCGAGTAGAAGTTTTAGAGTAAAAAAACTATTTTGATAGAAAATTGTATCTAGTTGGTACTTAGAAGAGATAATTTTTAAATTTTCCAGTAGTTTCGTTAAATGTAAAGAAAAACTACCTTTTATAACTGAAATATTTTATAAATGTTGTCGGGAAAATAACAAAATGACGAATAAAATTGCAATCTATTATCTTTTTTTTTAAATTATATATTATTATAATAAGTATATATAACGTATATTGCACGGAAGCTCTGCTCAGAATTGTTTTATTGAATGCAATGATTCATCATTGATTTCAAATTAAATACCTCCATCAAGAGCATCTTGTCCGAGTGTCTTCACTCTACGAGCGAAGTGCATATTTTTTTAAAACTATTTTAATATTCTATATTTGGAGAATTATCGTAATTATGCTCATTGACCAGTGACCAATTACACTAGACCAATTTTCCCAACTACCGTCGTCACTCTTTTTTTCCGAAATAGTTTAAAAGAACAAAAATAAGTAATACAGAAACGAATAAAACCGAAAATGTTTGTTTGTACGATCCACACATAACGGTAGATATTGCACACCCCGATTATTCTGAGCCTATAAGTAATACATAAGTACCTCTACGAGGCCGCAAACGGTTGATAAAATATTGAATCGTAGTAGTCATTCTGCGTCGCCGGCAATGACTAGGCGTGCGGTGGTTATGGGACCGTGTTGATGATACATTTGCTCACACGTTACACCGCGGTCTAATAGACAGTATCTGACAGTCGTGATCAGTATCTAATAATAACAAGTAGTCATTATTTTAATATCGTTCGAACTAACGATTCTGAGCAAGTGTTTCGTAATCTTATCATTGAGAAATTTTCAAAAATACTCCGTCTATATTTAGTCTACATCCGTGATAAATTTCTTATTTATATAGGTTACAGATATTGGATTAAATTGAATTTTTTTCAAGTCATTTTTGAGAGAAGGGCCACATAATTGATATATTTCCAAAATCTATTAAAGAGAAATAGGAACTTAACTTACGAGTATACATTAAAAACCACGAATTTTCTTCTTATTCTTCGTCTTCTCTCCCAACTATTTGAGGTCGGCTACTCTAGTCCTACACTTCCACTTAACTCTATTTTCCGCTTCTTCTACATTTATTTCCTACTTTTCTCATATCACCACCTCTTTTCGGGTTTCCTTTCTCCCCTCATTCCATTAACATGCATTTGTTTTACTAATCTTATTTCCTCAGTCTCTTCCGACCTTAATACATGCTCCAGCCATCTCATCTATTCTCCTTCATTTTGTCAACTATCGAAGCTAGGTACTCCTATACTACCTCTTATATACTCATTCCTTGTTTTGTCGTCTTCTCTAGTCACTCCACTCATCCACCTTAACATTCTCTGTTCTATCTTCCTATCTACTGTCCAGTATTCTGTTCCATACATTATTGCAGATCTCACCACGGTCATTTAAAATTTACCTTTTAACCTAAGAAAGATTCTTTTGTCACATAAAACACCCGACGCTTCACTCTATTTAAAAACAATGAAGGAAAACTCTAAATAATGCATAACATTTCAACAAGACTACTAGGTATATATGTTTTATTAATACTGAGGTTAAGTCAAGGGCGGATACAGTGGCATGGAAACGGGGGCAATTATCCTCCCCCCTATTTACAAAATATTAGTGTAAATGGCATTTTAAATAGATAATGGAGGTATTTTGTTTATTACTAATAAATTGCCAAGAGTTTTGGGACATGAGAATACACGAAATAGTGTTTTTCCTCAGGTTTTTAGATTATTAAAATGTTTTCACTGACTAACAATATGTATATCATTAAACATAATAATATATATATTATTATATCGAAATAAAACTTCTACAAAATAGAACACAAGTATAGTATAGAATAGGTATATGCCTACGATTTTAATACAATAGTGTTTCAATGGAAATTGACAGATTTTTTCATCTCGGCGAGATATAGGTATGCTACATGCGTGAAAGTAGTGCACGTGATAAATGTGCAGTATTGAATTGGTATGCGAATCAATAGCTGATAATACCACTGGCCAAGAAACAATCGTTTCATCATGTTTGTATATATATATGATACTATAATAGGTACACTAGAAATCGAGCATTTTACAAATTGAGCTCAATAAATTACCTTGAAAGAAAGGGGCTATTCTAAAACAAAGTTAAAATAAGAGACGACCAATGCTTCAAATGAAGGGAAGGATTTTTTACTTTTTAAAAATATTTCAGCCTTCTCCTTCTATAATTTTTCTAAAAAAAAAAAACAAATGTATATGAGAAGATGCAGATAAGATAGATGAGTTGGGAGTTAGGACCCATTTTTTCATATGTAATTTGTGATATTTAAGAATAAAGAAATTAAACCTAATTTTTTCTTAGAACGCTCCTTATTGGATAGTTATTAAGCTGGACTACCTATACTATTATTTAAAATACATATTTTTCTACTGAAGATAATTGAAAATTGGCAAAAATCTGAGTAGGAAAATAAACTTATCCAAAATAATCTGATTTCGACCGTTGTGAACCATTGTATTTGAATGACTTATTATATTTTATTTTATATTTTAGAGTTTGTATTCTCAAATTGAATACAAAATGATCGATTCTATCTGGTAATCTGTAATTTTCCGACCAATCTGTATTATCGATAAATTTTCAAAATATAAGCATTATTGCTGTACGTATAACAGTTTAAATTATAATTTTTATAATAAATATTAGTCGAAATGTTTCCCTATGTCTTAAATAAAATATAATGTATACATACAATATGGGAATAGAATGATGACTGATGATTGATGAGTCATCATGATTATAATATAAAGACGATCAATATTTAAGTAATAATTTGTATTACGTAGTTATGTACTTATATATACCTAAACATATTATGTACATTTAAGCCGGACGAATTTTCTATGTATTTCATATTATTTTTTTCATGATTTGCAAAAAATGATTCCTTATTAACAGTTTAATGAGAGTAAAAATACGTCATAATGTATTTAGAATGTATATTAAAAATAAATTTAGAATAATATTCGATTATAAAAAGTGTATTTGAATACTTATTTATTTGAACAAATTTATTCGAATAATTTACAAGGTTGAATTTTAATATTACACATTTACCGAAATATAAATAGACAATTATACATATAATCGATAGATATTGTACAAATAATATTTACGAACTATATCAATATAAATTTATATTGATATAGTACAAATGCGTATAATGTCAATGGTTATTGTTAATAATGATTTCCCGTTCATGTTTGATATCACATGCATTTCGGTTCCTCCAAAGTGTATATTTTTTTATTAAATTGATCATTCATCTCTGTTCGCTACATCTATAAAATAAACGTATTCATTTTTCGGTCGGGGGACAATATTGCAGCTATAACACGCACACGTTGATGGGTTGCTTCCGCAACCATGAAACTGGGAAACCGCGTAAACTGGACTGGACTCCGCGTTACGCTTTAACAAAAATATGCCCATTAAATAGAGAGTAAATCACCATGTACGGGGGGGAAAAAAAACGAAATAATTAAAAAAAAAATTCAAATCGATTTACCGTTAAATGAGCAGTAACTAATAGTACGAATATTATATCGGTGGTATATATTTTTGTCATGATGAAAAACAGATTTTAATCGCACAGATATTACCAATATTATATATATATATATATAGGTACCTGATTAAACCGATGATGAGAATAAACGTAAGGTTTACCATAAAACTAAAAAAAAAAAGAAAGTAAAAAGTAATACGATCGTTTTTTTTTATTTTATTTATTTTTTATCAAAACCTGTGTAAATGAAAAATAAATAGAAATACGGTCGATCGGTTCAAACGTGCAATTTCTAATGCCCTGTTTTAATGTTATTTAGAATACACAATATAATACTATATCTACGAGACCCAATAATATAATAATATATACCTATAACCTAGTATAGTATAATTGATAAATAAAAACGTTTCGCGTTTAAATGTTGATTATACGTTGGAATCAACAGTAAAATGTTTTTCTCTCCGTAGTACGTGCTCGCGTCACTCCGTCGGTACAACGGCAATCAATGAATAACAATCAAACGTACACATGATAGTTTTATTCTTCTTTGAAATAGTCAAAAATATGAAAAAAATTAAACATCGTACAAAAACACATTCATTATAGGTGTATAAATAGTTTTATTATATGTTAAATTGTAGGTACACTGTACAGTGTACACATATAAGAAATATTTTCCAAACGAAATGGCTGATTATGGCACAAATTACTACGTAGATCGTTATCCCATATTTATAGGTACAAGGATCGTAATTAATTAATTATATTTATTTACAAATAATATGTAAGTACATAGTTATTTTGTACAATGAACAAGAAAACGTATTGAATTAAAACACCGAAAAGAACAGTTTTTTTTTTAGGTACCTACCTAAGTAAAATCATTTGTATTTCGTTAATTTATATAGTTTTCGAAATCATGACAGAATAATTACAACGATGATAAGTTTTAGAAAAATGCATTTTTGGGCATTTGCTTCAATATACATTTTGTTTATATTTATACTCGTATAGCTACTAAGGAGAATCATTTATCGATTATTAAATCTCAACTAGAGAAATAGTATATATTATAACTTCTTCTTTACCTTGATCCGAACTATTATCTTATATATAAACTATACCATGACCTAAGTCGGTCATCTTAGTCAACTTCCATTTCATTCGATTTCCTGCAACTTTTTCCTGCACCAGTCCTCTATTTATCACTCTCTATCACACCCAACCACCTTTTCGGTCTTCCTCTTTCCCTTTTTCCATTTATATACATTTCTTTTACTAATCTTACTGATTTTTTTCTCTTCCATACATATTAACACATGCCCGAGATATTTCAATATATTCTCTCATATTTTATCTATTATTGAAGTCACTATTATTCTACATCTTATATTATACTATTTTCTTATTTTATCTTCTTTAGTCACTCCACTTATCTAACTCAAGATTTTCTAAACTCATTCTCTGTTATAAATAGTATATTTTATATCAAACTACTAGAAATAATATTCAAAACAATATATATTTTAGGTATATAGGTACCTATTTAAAAGTGTAATATTATTTGAACTATTAGCGATTAATAGGTAAAATAATTAAAATAAATACATTTTCAAATTTTAACATTTAAAATTAACAGTTTTACATCCTCCTATTTCCCAAATTCTAACATGCTCAGGTTTGTATCTTTATATGTTGGGTAGTCGAAGATGGTTTTTGATTGCTACGACAAGCATAGCTATCAAATTATTGGACGGGTTTGGTAATTATGGTCGAATTGCACTAGAGACTAGACTAGACTAGCCACCAGCGAGAAAAATTTTGTTGGCTACCTCATTTGCTACCCTGGAGGTCCAACTAGGGACCTCGTGCACCAAAATACGTATTTTGACCAATCGACTAGAGCCAAGCCCCTTTTAAGTTTTAACAATATATGAAATAAATATATTTTCCATAAAATATTAAACATAAATAATCCAATCAATATTACAATAAATCGGACTTTTCGTTTATAACATGGACTACTTATATTATTTTTCAATAAAAAAAAAAAAAAATCATCAATTCATTTCTCATAATATTTCTATATTAATTGTTTATATATACTATATTATTTTGTTATTAATACTGTTATTAAAAATGAATTATCTGTATGAATTTGTATTTTTTTTTACAATAAAAGCCGATTATATTTCAGTTATAATTACTACTATAAACCCAAATCACAAAAATAATACACATTTAACTGCGTATACGATTTTAAAGAACTATACGGATGTGGTCATTTTCGACGCTAACCGACAAAAAGCTCTATAAAAATTCATTTCATACGGGTTAGCCGGTGGGCATGTCGGCAAAACCGCCGTCTTATATTAATTGAGTAGGTTTTTTGTTTGTTTTACTCGAAATAATCCGCTAAAAAAACAAAATAGACGGGGGGAAAAAAAAACGACCGCCGTCGTCGCACACATATCCGTCACTGCGCAGTGTATGTTATACGATATGAATGGATACTCTGTCGTGCCCTGAATACGTTGATTAGGTAAAAACCGTGTTTTTGACCCAGCGGACCAAAGAATTTGGTGGACCGAATACGCGCCACCGCCTCCTACTTAATATACATATTCGTCTATATACTGCTGCATCAGCGTAACGTCGACTTTACGAGACGAAATGAAACAATTTGAAGTCCACTTATCATTACGAGAGAAAAAAAAAACAACAACAATAACAACAAAAAACATATCAAAATAAAACCAAACAAACGAACAATATATCAGTCAGTACACGGGGAATAGACGTGGAAATCCTCCCAAAACGTATAGCGTCATATTTTCTGTATACACACGACGTGAACCTATGATCGGGGGGGGGATGATTGAGCTGTTTTTGGTCGTCGACAGTTATAACGCCATAAATAGTATCGAAATGAAAATATTATGTGTGTTCATACTGGACTCGATAAACCGGAGAAAAATAGACAATCATCGACGTCTGTGTGGGAAAAATCGGCCGCTGACGAGCGTGTTCGATACAATAGCGCGCGCGGGCGCGCCTGAAAAATACGCGTCTCGCGGAAATTCCGCGTGGTCTGGCCCGATATCCTTTTCGCCCGTTCGTCAGCTGCGACTATCCGATGTGCCGTTACACGACGACCGTATCGCGATGAACGGATTTTCGCGGAGGTATCAAGAGCAAACCGTTCACTAAAAGACGTTCTCGTGGTTACTTTAGGTTTCTAAAATTGTTTACCGTTTGCTAAAATATTAACTGATACGAGTTGGTTTGAAACGTTTATTGATTTCGGCATACTTCTGATAATAACGATAATTGTGAATCAAAATAAAAACAAATTATCTAGTCGTATCGTAAATCTTAAATATCACTTGTCTATTGTGGTTATTCCACAGAATATACAGAAGGGAAACTGCCGACATTTTGATATTGCTACGAGTAACCAGATCAGTAGGAAATTCCCACTATTCTAAGAGATTTGGCCATACTGTTTATGAAGCATGTTATTATTATAACTGATAATATTAATTTTCTGTGATATCCTCATTCCTAAATTGTTTATATTAAGACAGTTGTCTAGATTCTGAAGACTTGTTTTATGTTTTCTAGGATATTCACTATCTCATAAATTATCATTATTTAATAAGTATTATTGTTTGTAAAAGTATGTATTGTTTTTGTAAATATATTCTTAAATATATATTGTAATTTAATGTATTATATTATTTTATATACATTTATCTATACCTACCTTATTATAATTATTCAAGATTTCGTTCTCAATTCAGTAAGTAATAATAACTATTACCCAAACGCCATCCACAGGTTATGAACACCAAGACTCAAAATCAGACTTCTTGTACACTGTGTTTTAAATATTCATTGAACAATGTAATGTGTAATGTATATTCGTAACAATGGTAAAAATGTAACTAAGCTATAATTTATTAATTTAAAATTTCATTATTATTAATTATCGTCTATAAAATTTTTATATTCATAGAAGCCATAAATACATATATTGAAACTAAAAAAGTATAAAAATTATAATTTAGTGAAATGGAAAAAAAATGAATTTATTTTAGTATAATATATATGTACTCTATAACTTAGTGAATATTTTTTATTCCAGTTTTATTAAAGAGAACACAATTTCTAGATAAAATAATTTCTTTATATACTAGAAAAAATGCATTATACGTATAGGTATTAGGTACCTTAACTGAGTAAAATGAAAAAAAATAATCAAAAATATAGTTATGTTTATGTTTACATTTCATTTGAGGATATCACAGAATATCAATATTATCAGTTATCACAATAACATGTTTCATTAACAGTATGGCAAAATCTCATAGAATAATTTGGAATTTCCTGATGGGATGGTTACTTGTAGCAATTTCAAAATGTCCGACCATCTTTTTAGGCGACCATAAGAACCCATGTAAATATTTTACAGTTTCCCTTCTGTATATTCTGTGGTTATTCGTTTTGGCGATAGACCACAAATATAATCATAAACGCCGGCTCTATATCAATAAACACTTTAGTAAATGATTTGCTCTTGATAACTCCGTAAAAATTCGGTTAATATTTCACCGTTGTATCAGAGGCTAAAATATATACTTTTTCGTACTGCACACTTTAGGATTTTATCACCCTTCCCCTTCAGCAGCCTCATTTTAGTTATTGATTGGATGCGAGTTATGTTTGAATCAGCTCATCAGAAAATAAAAATCAAAAGTGTTCATTTGTGTTACAAAAACTTGTATTCATAATAAATAAGTGGTTTTAGTCATATGTTTGAAATCATTTTAAGTTATTACATATTTAACACATAAATAGACTATACAATTACAAAAAATGGCAATTGTATTGAGAGACAAATGTAAATTTAAATATAAGTTTATTAGTAAGCGGTTTTTTTTCTGGTGATAAAAGTACCTTTTTTTTTTTATGAAATAATATAGGATAGCCTGCAATAGCTGTTAACGTGTTACTTGACACTTGTTGGTATTTTAGATTTTGCTGACGATACATCTTGGATTTTTTTTAAAAATACATTTAAATAAAATAATTTAATAAAAAATGTGAAATTAAAAACAAATACCATAATATAGGGAATAAAGCCATTACAGACTTTTTAAATTTCGTACTATATACTTAAAATTTTGTATTACACAAAGTGTGTAGTACTGCACACAATTTTAGTCCCTGCGTTGTATTAGCGTCGTATATTATGATAGTACATATGATCAGTATGATCAGCCGAATATTTTTTTCGTATTTATCTATATCTATTCCACGGTATTTGTTTTTTAAATTACTTGTTATCTCTAGGTGTGGATTCAGGGGTGGGGGTAGGCTTTATTTTTATACGACACCTGTACAGAGCCATCCAAATAGATGCGGTTTTTTTTTTTTTGGTAAGAATACGATTCCGTATGCTTATTGTTCGTTCAAAAACCAACACGATTCTGTATGAAAACGGGCGTAAATTCAAAAACGCACATTGCCGTGCAAACGTGAAATCACGTTTCGAACATTGTCGCGGGACAAATTTTGTGGTCGACACTAATTCTAATAGAACATGCTCAAAATGTTTGTAGGATTGTAGTCGGCAAAATGGGGAAAAATTTTTTTTTGCTTATTTTTTATGGTTTCAAGAGTAAAGTATTATATAATTTAATTTTTTTTACATTTTCACCTCCCCCCCAAAAAAAATCTTTCTTCGGGACAGCCTGTCTATCGTGACATAGTTCGATTCTTTTTATTATTTTATAAATAATTACCAGTCAATTACTAAACGCTCTTGAACAATGTTCAATGTTTAGTTGCAATGGAATTAATGTTTGCATAGAAACGGGCTTCAATCAATACTGAAAATACCATTTAAGATTGGATTTTTATGGTCATTCACCCAAAAATTTCCTGAAATTTTTCCTGAGAATTAATCCTGAGAACAAATTTTGGTTCTCCAACGAATTATAATAATTATGTATTTCAATTAATATCCATTTTAGAACTGATTGAATCAATTATTGAAAAATTGTAATATTATTAAAAAATAATTTTTGGATATCATTCATTACCTACGCAGTATGAGTAGGTATCCTGTTTTATACGAAGAAGAATATTGATTATATTAATTCAGTCTATGTGAATTTGGACTTTTAACATTAATGTCGAAAAAAATAAAAATGAAACACAGAGAATAATATGTTTATAGAGGTTTCACCCACCCACAATACTAGTTCCATTGTCAAAATTGTAAAAGTATTTACTGATAGTTTGAAAAATATAAACTAAATACGAATTAATATCATTATTTAAAAATGAAACAAGTGCATTACTTACTTAATATCGTGAACATTTTGCCAAATGTACAAGGTGATTTATGTATAATGTCTGTTTTATACAAAGCACATAATATGTGCTTTGTAGTAGGTATATTATATTATCTACTACACCGTTGTATTTTATTACTTGGGTTCACATTGTGTGTGCGATACGATCATCCGACAACGATATGACGTTTCCGACCGAGATAAGTATCACAATTCGTAGCATCGTTAAAGACTGAAGAGATTGCCCTGGCGCTCACATCGGTAAACAAAACGAGACTAATTTTTGTAGTTTTTATATATTCGTCCTAATCGTAATCCTCAAAAAAGTTGACAAAATAACATTATTGTGGAAAATTATTTTTTTTCTCGTTTACCAAAATACGGCTGTCCCGATACTTAAATTTCCCGCGTAAATAACGGATTTTCAGAAAACCTCACATCTATCGTTTTAGAATTTTCAAATAGAAGTCATCCATATAACTTCATATAACACTTAGATGCTATTGTGTACTATGTTGAACAGAACTATGTCAAAATGTGTATTAATGTTCGATTTTTGTCTTCATTATTTATAGAGGATTTAGTTGGTAATACAGTTTTTCAATAATTTTCTCTGAATATTTTTGACAATAGTTTTTTTATGTATATCGTAGTTAAAAGGTTTTATATATATATACAATAATACATTTTGGATATTTTCTTTATCCTAATGAAATATTAAAAAAAAAAAAATTGTAAGTAGTACGTCGTTAGAATCATAAAAAAAGAAATAGTCTATTGTCCTTGGTATTGTAAAGAAAATTGGTATACGACGAACGAGCGTCAGTATATTAGTAGGTATATAACTCTTGATTTTTTTTTCGGTTTTCGATTAACTCGTATTTGGACGGTCACCATCGTAGACGAAATTAAAATAGTATATATTATTATTATACTCTCAAATCTCAGGTTGATCAATCAGGTGTGATGCATTAAGACGAACGACATTACGGTCAAGTTTATCGGTGTGATATGCTTATAAGACCAGTAAAAGTGGACCAAACACCTATTATACGAACGATTTGTGTTTCTTTACGGACTTATGTCGACGTCTTCAATATTATGATCGGCAATTAATCAACGAATTTCTTTTTAATTACTTTCGCCGTGAAAATTTATTTTGCATGTTTGCGATTATCCATGGATATTGGATTTGATATTGTTTTGGGTAAAATAATTAATCCTACAACGGTATTATTATACTAAATTGACGAATATTTTGTTTTTCAGACGCACGAGGTGTCGACGCAAGATTATGACGGTGAGTACCTACGAAAAGACAACAACATATTTTTAATTCTCGTAAAACGCCCAAAAAAAAAAAAAAAAATACAATATAATATTCCATTTATCCCGTCCCGTTCGCGCATAACGCTGTGCCAGACCGACATACGAGTGTCAGGTTATATCCGTGACAGTTGCGATAATTGGACAAGTGAACCCCCGGGGGGTTTCATATATTTTAAATCGTACGAGAGAGTCGTGTTTGTTGTTTTTCGGAGATTTCTGTGCGTTATACTCGTTCGGAAGGTCCGGAGAACCATGACAAAATAAACAGGTATGCTGGCAACTTTGTGATACGCAAATACCGCCATATTGCTTTTCTCCAAATATTATCAATGTTCTTTTCTCGGTAGACCGGTGCAATGGTTTAAGATAGTATGTGTGATAATTACATTTTTTTCGTTATTTGTTCAGTATTATTACGTCAATTTTCTTCAATAATCTTTTATTTATGTAATTAAGGGTAAGTATAAAGTTTAATTCTTAAATCTATATTTTTACAGTAGGTACATTAATTATTATTTTTTTAATTACCCAACTATAACATAATTATATGGTGAAATTAATATCATAATTCTTATTATAACGTACCGGATTCAAAATTCACGCTTTGTATGTTTGGACCTTTTTTAATTTGTTCGAGCATTTCTCCCGCAACTTTACATCTTTAGGAAATTTATGTAAATGTATTTTGGAATTATTTACAATACCTTTACGTCTATTTCCACTTAAACAACCACTAAATACACAGAGTGGCATATTTATTTGAATTAAAGATTAATTAACAAATTAAAAAATATGCTTAAAAGTAAATTTGTTTTCAAAAAAAACAAAAAAGGCGGCAATAAAATAAGATAACGAAAATCATGATAATCGTAGATACTGAGATGATGATAAGCGGAGAAAAGCGTCCACCATGATTGCGCGATTTGAACCAAAACATGTAAGTT
>JAIPRL010001715.1:0-74985 GCA_025469235.1 Pemphigus obesinymphae | reverse complement strand
GTAGTATTTTCAACCCTTTATTTTTATTTAATACATTTTCCATTTTTTTATTTATTGCAATGCCAATTTCATTTGGTGCATTATTTATTAAAACTCTTACCGAATATTCGTACCGTCGGCAGTTTGCTGAAAGTCTCTTGTAAATTGCAACAATTTTCGTTCATTTTATGAAGAAATTGTGAAAAATGCATTAAAAACATCAAAAAATGCATTTAAGTTTAATTTTGTCAAAAAATGCAAAAAAATGTAAAAAAAAAAAAATACTTTAAAATAATCAGTATCACCCAAAACACATTTTATACTTACGGACCAACGTATGAAAACACCGGGAAAAAAGATGCCTTTGCATCAAAATCCCAGCCCTATTTATAACAATATAATGTAATATGTATATGTAAATGTATTACAATGTAATTAGTATTAGAATATAGGTATTATACGTATTTACCTTATTACAAGGTAGACCGCATACGTGAGCAGAAATATGTCGGTAGTCCGCATATGAGAGTAGCACCTGAAATCGAACTTGGTGGTTTTAACATTTAAAATTACATCGCGTTTTGGTTTTCATACGTCATAATGATAAATATCGTAATATTCGCATAGGTATCTCATATTATATTAGATACAGGTCCGTTCCGAAGATGGATTTTTTTTTTTTTTTGTGAGGTAGGTAAAAATGTAAAAAAAATAAATAGATTATACCTCTCTTCAAGACATATAATAAACACAAAAAACAAACGAACTAAAGAGTTTGATTTAAAAAAATTAATAAATACCTAACTAATGTTTTTATAGAGAATTTTCGACTGTTTTTTTTTTCATCATTTCATTAGTATTGGAAGTTTCAGATAAGAAAACTCACTCTGGTGATGTATCTACTAGCTAACCAAGACGGGATAAATTAAATCGATAAACAGCAATTACAATGAAATATTATGAATTATGACACATTATATGTATTTTTGATATTTGAAGTTGATATTTTAGATTTTGAGAATAGCGAGGGAGCTATTGGTTTTACAATTATGTTTATTATTTTATTTTTTTTATTATTTTTTTTTTTCTGTAAACACTTTTTCTACCAGAAGGAGTGCTCCGATCTTTCCGGAGTTCTGAAAATTTTATACAGCGTTAAATATACGTTACTCTAACTAAATTCAAAAAATCTCGAAAATCCGTAGTCACAGTTTTTTTTTATAGTCATTTTAATTTTTTCGACAAAATTATCAATTTTGAGGTATTTAAGTCCAAATAGTTGGTAAAATGAGATTTTAAGACCTGGAAAAATTTAGTATAACGTTTGTCGTGCATTAATTGAACTAAATTTACATAATATTTTGTTCGTTTTCAATATTATATGTCATAAACTGAACATTCAATAAAATATACTGTATAATATTATGTAGTAATAACTGTACCTTAATGAAACTGAGCTATTATAAATATATTATATTACATTTTAAAATATGCATAAGGTCACACTAAATCATATTTATTTCTACATTTGATCTTCAATGTAATGTTAAACATAGGTAGGTACTGAGTAGGTATATAATTAATATTTAGAGTTATGTATAACTACACCGAAGCTACGCTCAGAATCGTTTTATTGAATGCAATGATTTATCATTGCTTTTAAATGCAATACATCCACCAAGAGTATCCTGCCCAGTATCGAAGTGCATCCACCCATACTGACACCCGACGAGCAAAGTGCTACCACCCCCTACTGACCGACTTTTTTAATTTGCTTCCCTTTTCCTTCACACCAAAAAATAAAAATAAAAAATTATACCGCTTAGAATCATTGTTGTTGAATTCAATGATTTATCATTGCTTTCAAATCTAAAATAATAATTAAACATTATCCTGTCCGAGGACCAAAGGATCCCTATATCCTACTCAACGTACAAAGCGCTTTCCTGCTTTTTTCCTTATGCATTTATCGAAAAAATCGAATAATGACCTCTCTAAAATACCAACTAGGAAAAATAATAAATTTTATAATATATTTAATTATAAATTATTTATAATTTTAACAAATATTCGGTACTACAATATTCATTCCATACGATTTTTTTTTACTTTAAAATTTAAATAGTAGGTAGTAGGTACACACAAAAAACTAAAATACCCTATTTATAAAACATTAACCACTAGTTAAGGAACAAAAAAAACAGAGTTGAATTATCGGGTAGAACACAGTTCCGTATGGTGTTTTAATGCAAAGTTGTCACGATTAGTGATGGCTCTATAGCATCCAATTTTTTATTTTTTTGGGGGGGGCCGTGGGCTAAAATTGAGTTGTTGATCTTTTTTTTTGCTTATTAGATGTCATAGGTTGTAAATTTATGTATATTATACAAAAAATTTAGATTTTTTAGGACTTTGGGGAGTAGGGGGGGCATGGTCCCTTCCCCCTAAAGCCACCACCGGCCATGATAAAATGGATACAGTACGAACACAGCTATATTTTTTTAATTCAGGAAGTTATCAAATGTGTAACGATAATGATTTAATGTGCAAAAGTAAATTACTTGCTTCGCTCACTCGGTAATTTTAATTCAAAAATATCACCCGATTTGCTGTGAAACACCACGTTAAGTAAGTAGCTAACAAGTTGAAATAAATACGGATTAGGTGTAGGTACTTCTTTCGTTTTTACCTATAATTTGACAACGTTGCACCCGATTTCATACGGAATCGTGTCGGTTTTTGAATGAACAACGCATTCATGTTTCCAAAAAGGTAATACGTAAGGAATCATATTCTTACTGATTTATCAAGCTCAAACTTTACCATAACCATATTTTAATACACCTAATGAAATTTTTAGGTATTCAAATTTTTTAACTTAAAATAAGGACCAAAATTTATAAATGAGAATATTATATATATTCGACTGTCGTTTTTATCAATATTGTAATTTTAAAGAGAAATATATCTATTTTAATTATTGTTATATAAAAATAATTATATCTCTTTTCAAAATTCAATTTACGGGAAAAAATTACGGCCAAGCATAGATAATATTCTCACCTATAAATTTGATAATAGGTCCTATCACTCCTGTCTACTCTAATATTAGAAATAGTAAACCTGTAATAAAAATGCAAAACGTAAATTCTCTGCATTGTTAGTTGATTAGATGGAGACAGCAAATGTGGTTGTGGCATTCGCTTAATATAAGTAAGTACCTAAATATTTAACGTGCATATTTTGATACGTTTACCAATTTTTTCTGAAAATATAAATATGGTCCATTTAATATTACTTAGATGTTTTAAATTTTCGGTATGCAACATTTTAAATTAAAATACTGGCGTAAAAAATTCCCAAAATGTCCGATATTAACTCAGGAAAGGGGCTCGCGACACGTTTTTTTACATTTTTTTAAATTTGGAAGAAGACGATGTTATGTGCAAATTAAAAAAAAAAGTTATGTAAATTATATGCTAATACTAACGGTAAAGTTATTTTTTTGCATGTTTGTAATGATAAGGGATGACCAGCCAAACGCACGAAACGTCGAAAAATTATCTCTATAAAGTATAAATTAGAATGAATTTTCTGTCAGAAAACTATTTACCTGAGAACTCGAATTATTCTACCCGAAAAATGATATATTTATATATAAAAACAAACACACAATTTTAAGGCCAATACGTACCTCGCTACTCCTAGAATTAAAAAAAAAATGTAGAGCCATCTCGCACACCATCGAGCACCCGTCTACGAACTCCTTACAGGAGTCACTACTACTAGTACTACTTATATATATATATTATAATGCTATGGAAAATAATCGTTATTTTCCGAAAATGTCGATTTATATTAATTTCGTGATTCGTTTCTACAATTCTACTTAACCCTTCAACCGAAATATTCAAATTATTCTTCTACATTTATTCTACGTACATATAATATGTACCTATTTATAAAATGTATACATTTTTTAAAATTTCATTGTATTATCGAGACAAAATCTTACACACATCTAGGTCGACACCCATAATACCTATCAACTCTTCTGCAGTAATATTTTCAACGGTGTACCTGCGTGTGATTCTTCTACACGTGAATGTAATATTGTAACGTTTATAGTACATAATATATATATTTATTATTTATGTAATAAACTATTATTATCTTATCACATCACTTTCGTCACTCGGGGAAAAAATATATCTCATATATCTACCGCTGTTCGTCTACATAAAAGCTTCCTAGCCCTAACCCAACATATTAAATACATGACTCGACATTATACATTGTACTATATGTATAATAATACGCTCAGCAGACGCTTAATATCCTCGACCCTCGTGGGTACATTCCCTTATATGACGTACACATTATAAGTGAAACATTCGTTAAATCCGTTGGACACATGTATAATATGCGTACGTTCGATATAAAAACCACGACGGATTAGGTTTTCACGGAACCGTTTATCGTAAAAATGAACGATCGTCACAACGGGACGGCAAACACTTTCGTTTTTTTATTATCGTTAATTTACGACATACGAAAACGTATTATATTTTCAATATAGATACGTGCGTGGGCAGGTACGTACGTATATGTACGTCACATATAATATATATATATATACGTGTAGTATAATAATTATTATTATACTTACGAGTTCAATATTGTGCCCGTAATCACCCACATGTTGCCAAAATGGTTATAATATTATATTATATTATACAATATAGATAATAATACGGTTCTATAATGTATATAGTTACAATATCGTAACGGTGGTTTTCAGTGTAAAATGCAATTGAAAACATAAATTTTTCTTGTATTTCCGTTAAATATATCTTAATTTCTCCGTCCGGTTTTCTAATTATTTCCAAGTATAATAATCGTCGTACGTATACCCTTGAGCATACACGATTTGCATCTTAGAAACTGGGCCAGATAATTATATATATATATATATATAATATATAATATATAATTGTAATGTTTATAATAATAATTGTTATAAATAACGACCATAAAATATAACTGGAGACCGGATTCTATAATCACCGTAGTGGGCACTTAGACTGGATTACATTGCGTTGACTCCATTTGCGTCTCAACCCTATCCGTTTTTGTTTTTTTAATTACATGTTTTCGTTTCTTACCTATCGTTAATACACGTATATTATGGTACTATATCAATAAAATTCCTTATTATATTACCTTCATAACACCAAGTCCGAAACTGATAATTATTTTTTCCTCGTCTTCCTATTGTATGTACGCGACGTTTAGAATTCACCGAAAAATAAAAAGACTTTCTGCTGCCTTTACGTAAAAAATTATGTCTATACAACCAATGTATAATAACACACAAAGTCTCTCGACGTTATGCTGAAAACTGTAACCGTATAATATAAAAGTGGTGAAATTGTTATGTTTTAATATACATACCACATTTTTATTTGTATAATATTTTAATCGTATAAATCGTCTTCATAAAATATTTTATTATATTATTATACATTATACATACGTCCTACACACCAAAACATAATTAAAACACTAGATTTAAACAAATAAATTTCAAAAGTAATAATATTGTATATTTTATGTTACCTATAGATAGGTTAAGGTACATGCATTTTTACTGTAGTATACATACATAAACAGCTAAACAGGTATATTTGTACGATACCTATATATACCTATTAGAACGATTCTCAAACAAAATATCGAACTGTTTACAACGCGATTGACAGGTATAATAATTATTACGTTACTATCCGGTACCTATATCTATTTATTTAGAGAAGATTCGTCGCGGTCGTTCATAAACGATAGACGGGTTTTATGGTTATACTGGTTACTGGACTAGCACCTATTCTTAAAATGTGCTAAAAAAAACAAAGTTTGTTATTTAATTCGATTTTTGGGGAATTTTAAATTGGTAAATAGTAGGTATTACGACTGCGTATAAATATTACGGTGCAGTGTTTATCGTTAACATGAGTTTTCGCAATAACAAAAATAAAAATAATACGCGCGAAAGCCGTAGGTACACATTACATTTAACAAAATACATATTATGTCCAACATATTTTTAATCATTATCATTAAAAATACTTGACGAAGTACCCCTTCCCTCGTATAGTGGTATAATATAAATTGCATTATCTGTCATGAAGCAATACTGAACTAGTTTCGGCCTTTCGGGAATATTTAAATTTTGAATTACGTATTGGTTATTAGTTATTATATCAAGGCGATTCGCTTAGACCCATAAAAACCCATAAGAATGTGCGCGCGCGTTATGTGACCTTAACATAATCTAAAAAGTATAACAGCTTATGAGTTTATGACTTGTGAGATTAATTGCAATGTTTTTTTGATAAAAAAAAAAAAAAAAAACATGTAGACGGGACACAGGCAATACTTTTTTTATTGGCGCACATAATTGGCCCTACGGTTTTACGTGCACACTCATTATATACTATACGATTATTACAAACAGTATACAACTCGACACGGCTGAAGCTACTGTGTTTACGTGGTTTTTACAGTTACATAAGTCAAAAACAGACATAAAAGTTTAAAGTATAATAGTAAATATGTCCGGCGAATCATATAAATTATACGCTAAAGTGTTCCAAATAAAATATTCACAATATGTCGTATTCGGAATATCTATATTTCGAGTATTTCGGGCAGATATACTTTTATCAATGCCGCCGTTTTCTTCATTTATTACATTTTTTATTTATCATTTTATAGAACGAATCTAAATCGGGGGAAAAATAGTCGGGACAATAGTGATCGGGTTAAAACAATTTAAGGACGAATATTTTATAAAATGTAATAATAAACTCAAACATTTTTGTGAGCCTATTTTTTGTACTTTCAAGAATAAAATTTTTAGGAAATCTAAATACTTATAATAATAAAGGAAATCTTATATTTGGTAGCATATAATTTCATCGTTCGGTGATCGTTCCCTTTAGAATTTTTATCATTGTTTGAATAGTAAAAGATTCATTTTAAGGAGTTATTAGACCTTTATTAGACCTTATTCTATACATTCGTTCCCCTTATATGGGCTGTATGTCCGTTCCTGAAAGTTAATATATTTTTCTCCTATACATTTTTTACTGCTAAAAATTCCAATAAATTTCTGTTCATATAATGAAACTTATACATATAATATTATGTAGATTGTTGACGATTACTATATAATATGTATTACTGATAGGTAGTAATTTTCCCTCTTAAAAACTAAACAACTCGCTTGTGTTATGGCGTACAAGGGTACAACCCTTTTATTACTCTGATACGATAGTAATATACGACCGGAACCGCACAACTCGTAAATACACATACGTACATTAATTCCAATAACCGTAATCGATAACTTGGTACCTACTAAATTACTAAGTATATAATTTAAACCAAATTCGGTATAGGTTTTATATTATATAGTTGTATAATAGGTAGGTCGTAGTCCGTAGGTATACCCAATAATATATACCTATAGTACCTATATATTCTACACAAAAAACTTTTCACAAAAAATACCAGTAAAACAGCTATATTATACGAAAATATATTATATATTATTATAATACGAGTATATAACTAGATTAGATTTATACTTTTATAGATTATTCAATGAAATTCAATATAGGTACCTATTACCTACCTACCTATAGTTATTTTAAATTTTTTGTATCAAACCTTCCTATTTGTATATATATATATATACAGAGATGGGGGTGTTAAAGCTCCCGCAAATTAAATCAGTCGGTGAATTAAGGTGTGAATGACTTTTTTTTTTTTTTTGGTGATTTGCTGGGTTTTTTTTTTTTAATTTTCTTCCAGACAGCAAATTGGTGAAAAATATTGGTTTTTTTGCTTGTTAAAATTTTTTGTGAAGAAATTAGTCAAATTCTGTAATTGGGTGAAATCTTTGATGACCACTTTTTTTTTTTTGTCGTCAACTCAACTCGATTCAGACACTCCCGACAAATATTTCTTATAGGCTCGTCCCTTTATATGTATATATATATATATATATATTATATGATAATGTTTCTTAAGTTAAAATATTTTGGATTTGATGTATACTTTCTAAATTGGTTATCGTTGGTTTCGTATTTCTGTAATAGAACGCTGCAAGTAGTTAAAATACATTTTCATTGTTCTAATGAATACGTATTCAGTTACTCGGAGGTTCCGCAGGGGTTTCATTTAGGACCACTTATTTTTTTAATATTTATTAATGATCTTCCAGTTATTTTAGATACCACAGTTAACATTTTAATATTTGCTGATAATGTTAAAATTTATTGTCAAATTAGATCTTTTGATGAAATAAATTTGTTGCAATTTAATTTAAATAAGTTTGTATTATGGAGTAAAAAAAACTCTATCTTTGAATTATGATAAATGTAAAATTATAACTTTTTACGTAGTAAAAGTCCTTTATTATATAATTATCCTATTGAAAGATGTTATTCAATGATAGACATAGGTATTTGTTTTGAATTTGATTTGTCCTTCAAATCAAATTTAACCATAAAACGATAGGGACTTTAGGAATCCTATATTATGTGTTTAAAATCGTTGTATAGTTCTATAGTTAGATAAAATCTAGAATTTGGTTCATTAATTTGATACAAATTTTTGAAAAGAATCGCCTATATTAACCATTGTCCTATCTCTAGAGACTCATTCCATTTAGTTTAGGATTCTATAGGTCTTGATTCTCTTTCCATCAGGCGTGATCTATATTCTATTGGATATGATATAATGTTTGTTTATGATATTTTAAACGATTTGGTCAACCGTCCAGGAATTTCAAATTTAATTAGGTTCAGAATACCTAGTAGGAATACACGTAATACTGATTTATTTTACATAAGTACCTAAATATAAAACAAATTGTTGTAGAAATTCTTTTTTTTTAAGAGCTCTTTTAATGCCAATAAAATCTCCACTGTTTTAAATTTTTTTTGTTTTACCTCGTCATGTTTTTAAAGCTAAAACTTTGTTATATTTAAAATATGAAGCATAATTTCTTTTATTTTTATATTATATTAGCGTAGTTATTTTTATTATTATTTTTTCGTTTGGTAATATCACTATACCTATCTATTAATTTCAATGCCAATAATCACAATAATCTGTTTGATATTGGAATGTTTTGTTAAAGGGCTTTCGCCCATTGATTATATATAAATAAATAAATAAAAAATAAATAATATATATATATATAATATATATATAGATTGTAAATTTAAATCAAAGAAATTGTTATTATTACCCATGTTTAAAATTTGTTTTACAATTTATAGATATATGTAAATACTGTGTAAACTAACTATTATATTTTTTTCACCATTCTTATCATTATCACTGTATTTCAAATTGGAAAATTGTCCATAGTAAATAAATATATTTAATAATTTTTTTTTTATTTAATTACTTATAACAAATTTTTAACAAATTATAAGACTGGTAAGAAATGTTAACATAAATAATCCCGTGTGGACGGGAAAATCTACGCTAAAAAGCATTAGATCCTTGTTATCATTTTCTGTGAAATTATTTCAAATTCTTCTAAACGAATTAAAAGAATTCATAATATTTAAAAATTCAATTTATGACAACATTGTTTTATTAAAAAAAAGTTTACTGTTTACGTTAAAAAAGTGATTTTTTTTTAAAATTCCAAAATGTTTATTTATAATACAAATGTTTTCTATTCCGTAGTCCCATTTATTTAAATATACTATAAATTATAATACTTGAAAAAATTGTGTTGTGGTTGTTCACAAGCAATCTCGAACACGATCAATAAGTTATCGGTCTCTGGGCCTTGCTCAAAGGAAATATTTGTCGAACAGTCAGTGCCAGGAATACATAATAGAGGTGGCTCAATCGTGGACAATGTTTTTTGTACCTCCCCCTTCCTCTTAACCAACAGTGTCTTAAATTATTATACATATTACGTATTCATATAAATAAATTTGTTAATTTCTTATGTTTAGTTATTATAGTTACAGATTATTAAGACTGACCGACTGAGTAAAATGTATTGTTTATAGTTTTAGTTCGATGCTCCATTGCATTGCATTATTCAGTTTTCATTATTATACATTTCTTTCTAAAAAAAACTGATGTATTAATATTATTTTAGAACTTTAGTATATTTATTACTTATCAATATTGAATTTTTAAGTATGTATATTCGATTTATGACGAATTATTTGGAAAAAAATAAAAATTTAACAATAATAAATAATAATTAATTGGTATGTTTTTATTTGTTATTTGTCTTTATTAGATTAATAATAATTATATAATATAATATTACAGGTAATATAAATAAATGTCTAATAAATTAATTATAAATACCCATCAGTATTTCCAAATATTTTGGAGGAAAATTTAGCGAGAATGGTATGTAATCTGTGTAGGAAATTGGAGCAGAACTTTTTTTGGGGGAAAATGGAAATGGTTGAAAATAGAATCTGATTTTTGGAAAAAAAATGGATACGGCCATACATATATTATATATTTTATGGTTGAACTCGAATAGCCTTCCAAATCCAGGTAAGTAGTAGACATTTTTTTACTCGAATTGTCTACTGGGTGTTTGGGAGGCAATTCGAATATGTCAAAAAAGTATAATCGAATTGCCTCTCATATCATACCCACTAATGTATCCCGTTATTTTATTAATACCGACAATATTAATATAATATCATATCGATTTATCCAATTACATATCGATATATTTTTTAAACTTTGTTATAATATAGTATTACGTGACGTATATTGAGCATTAGTACCTAATAATCCGGTATTTCAGAATTGCGTGCGAATATCATTAGTTAGGTTGAATTGCGTGCGCGGTTTTCTCGTGACTTTAGCCGAGTTGCATGCGCAGTTTTCTTGCAACCTAGCCGAATTGCGTGCGCTTTTTTTTTTAATTTATTATTTTATAATTTTATTTTGCATATTTTTAACTTTTTATCTTTTTTTTTTTTTGCATATTTAATGCATATTTGTACATTTTTAGTGCATATTTTTGTTTTTAGTTTATAACTACTATGGCTTATACTTATACTAGCTACTTATAAGTTATAAATAACTAAATTAACTGATTGTCGAAAATTACAAATTTTATATAGATCGTCACATACTTATCAAATTATGATCATATCTAATCGCTATTCATTAATCTAATCCCATTCCCCGGAGAAAACCCATATTACTACCGAATTTACTATAGGTACTATACTAATTTACTTTATTATATATACTTTAGTATAAAATATAATGATCGGCGAAAACCGGTCGTCTATTCAAACTTTTACGCATGCAATTTGAATCTGTCACGAAAAATACACACACCAATTCGGTTATCGACCAACATCGATCTTTTTTTTTTAGCACGAAATTCGGATGCAGCCACCTAATCATATACAATCACCTACAATTTCAATAAAATATGTTTTTGAAGAAAATAATCAATGTTGGACAAATTAATGATTTTTTTAAACTCAGTTTAGTTAAGTTAATAGAAAAAATAGTAAAAGTTTAAAGTTAATTGTTATTTTTTTCTTAACGATTAAATTAAGTTAAAAGCTAAGTTAAGATAAAAAAAATAACTTATTAACTTAAGTTAAGTTAATTTTTTTTTTTTATGAGTCGATATAACATTTGAAATATACAGGTATAATTAAGTATCTATTATTTTTTTGGAAATACTGTTATTTTTAACATTAAACATTTTAAAGTTTATAATAATCATTAACATAATATTATTGAAAATATTACAATACATTTATAATAATAATTATTAAAATTAACAACAAATAGGTTCAAAAAATGTTTGATTAGTAGTACTATTTTACTCAAAATTCTAACAAATGCAAATTGCTCATTGCAAGTTGGTACCTACCTAAATATTCATTATTAGTGAAAAATCTAATATATTCCTTAATTTTATTAATATTATGGGGAGATTTTTATGTAAATATACATTTTATATAATTTATATATTAATAGAAATATTTTTTACTTGTATTAATTAATATTAAAATAATAGTAATTTACTTAAAATTCTATTTCGAGATACTAACTCATTAATTACATCATTTGATTCAATATTATGTAATATTTCTATTTCACAGTTCAAAAACTTTACAAAAAGTTTTGGCTTATTGTATTTCTTAAATAATTTTTCACATACTTTAATTTAGAAAAACTACGTTCAAAACATACTAGAATTACAGATAATGTAAGCATATTTATATTTATAAGCACAGAAAAGGCTAGGATATACATTTGTACTTGTACATAAATTGTATTTCAACAACACATCGAAACAACATTGAAACAATGTTTGACACTAGTACTTCCATTATGATTGTATAATTATTTCAATAATTTTAATAACATGAATCTCATGATCATTTGAAGAGTCTAACAAAACATAATTAAAATTAAAATAATATTAATATTAAATAAATTAGTATTACCATTAATATTAATGATAAAATAATAATAATATCATGGTTTTTAAGTTCACGATATACACAGATACCTATACACAATTAATATTTTGTTTTAGTTCCTTCCATTTTGATATGAAATCTATCTACTCATTTCGAAAATCTTAATACTTTATTTCTGGTATATACCTAATTGATAATTTTGTCATATACCCCAATAAGAACATATTTTGGAACAGTTATGTCTGGTTTAAAATTATTTAGGTCAAGACCTACAAAGTCTGCACATAGTTGTCCATGTTTTTCAAATCTTGATGTGATGCACTTTATTATAAACGTTGATCTCATATAAACGCAATGGATCTGTTATAGGATTATTTACAGATTTATAATCGTGAAATTTTCTAGTTTTTTTTCCTAGTTTGAGGTAGATTATTAGTTATTACTAATTTCTATTTCAATATCTTTCTAATTCATCTAACATTTTATTAGTATATTCAACAATATTATCAGCTGCATTCTTAGTACTAGAAAAGTCAAGGGCACAATTTTTTAAGTGTTGTAAAGTTTTTTTTACCATCAAATATACAGTCATTATATATTGACTTCTTAGCTAGGTAGATAAATAATAAATAAGTGATAAGATCTTTTGATAAGTAACCCATAAGGCACGAGCATGATTGTAAATATTCTAGTTTCTTTAAATTATACATACCTGCCTATTCTGTGCTTAACTTAAGCAAAGTTAAATAAAGTTCTTTATAATCGTACTATAGGTACGTACTCAATATTCAATATAAATAAAAATTACTTGTTATCTATATATAATAAGAATTATTATCAATAAAGTTACTAATAACCTACCACTTTCATTTGGGTAACAAAAATTAACTCGGAGTCAACAACATCAAAAGATCGTAATGTTAACTTTGTTTCCCGAACGACACGCAGTTGATTATAGTAACTATAGTTAACTAGAGTTGAGTTTTTGAACACACCCTACAGGCTAGAAGTCCAGCTTGGAAACCTGCAATGTGTGATGCCAACATCGTAAAGAAACCACCACAGCTCACTTGAGATCACAATTGTAAATAAACAGGTTACTAAATAAAATAAGGAAGTGTTGTGTAGTAGGTTATACATCTGTCTATAGAAAAAAAAATCAGAAACAGTTTTTACATTTTCTGTGCCTCTGGCCTTACGATGTAGAATTGAGAAAAAATGGTTGAAATTCATGGCAAAATTACGAATGTAAGACATTTTCCCACTGTCAATAGAACATTAATCATCCCCCCCCCCAAAAAAAAACAAATTCAAATAAGTATAAAAGTATAATAATATAATAAAATAAGTATACAAATAAGTATATAATTGAAAGCATAAAATAAACAAATAACTTAAATAATAGATATAATAATTGAAAATTTGAAAAAATGTAAACTAAAAAATAAAATTTAATACATTATTGTGATGATAAAAAATTAAAATGGAAAAATGTATAATTAATATAGTAAACAAATAAAATAAATCCAATTATTAGCTTTTAATTAAAATTTGCTTTTATTAATTAATTATAATTAATTATTTTAATATTAATATTATTCTATAACAAAACTTAAAATCAAACAATTTGTTGATAAATTATGAAAACTAAACAAATTATAATTCAGATAGAGTTTGTGTAACATACAATCATTACTGAAGGGGTTATGTTTGTTATATTTTAATTAGAATTTACAAATAATTTGAGGGGGGGGGGTGAAATATCCGTTTACTCAAAATTACATAGTAACCAACAAAACATAATGTGCATGCAAATTGTGGGGAAGACGTAATTAGGTTTTGGAAATCTAGAAGTGAATCCACATTAATTGTTAAGGTAAGTAATTTTGTATTAATAATTAATAATAACTATGGGTACCGGTATTTTGATAGAAAATAAAAATGTGAATTATAAATGCTCAACATAATATTTATGTAATAAATATTATTGGGTAGGTACTTTAAATTTATTCTTAGATTGAAAATATATTATTGATTTAAATATAAGTACCTAGTATCCTAGTAGTTTTCTTAAGCGTAAAGGAAAACAACTGACAATATTATAATGATAGGAATGTCAAATTGCCACCAATTATTTACTGTAACACTATATTGACGTGGATAAATATTGAAAAAAATTAATTAAAAATTAAAAATATTCTTGGCACGATACCTCGAATAAGTTCTAAAGAATACAAAAATTTCTTGAAAATTAATATTGGAATAAACATCGCACCGGTCTGATGGAATTAAAAACGGTCATTTTTGACATAATATACGACAATCTCTATAGACCTCTTAACTCTTTATTTTTTTTACTATCCCCGTCATAAAGAAATTGAGATTTGTAATTTACATTATACTGTTTCGTTGCTTTCTTTAAAAAGTTTTCAGTGAGAAAATCAATATAGTTATTCGATTTATACTCCCTGCACGGTCTCGATGCCGACATAACGTATTCTTAATTTCTTTCTGCCGCTAATTAGGTTTATCTAAAATTCAATTTCATTTTTCTATAATTTCCATATCTTCTCTATTTAGTCTTGTAGTTAATAATAAATTGTCCTATTGTGTTCTTATTAAACTAAAAATTCGCATTTTATCACGTAAAGTTTAAGTAATATAACAGTAGTAATATAAATAGGTATAATATAATAATAACCTATAAGTAGGTATGTCCATTTATATAAAACATCTAAGCTCATCCAGCAAAAATATGCCACTGGGTAGTATACCATATTTCGATCTTTAATCACGCAGTTTGTACGATTTACATGCGTTTATCAGGCAGCTGAGTTTTGATTTTTGTGACACACTGACACTAATTGGAAAAAAGCTTGACAATTTCCAGTAATAACATGATTATTTCCTTTTGCGTTTGTTGCACCAGCAGAATAATAAAATACAATTATTTAAACGGATATTAATTAATTAATTGGTAGTCATCATATAATATATTACATTAACGACATAAGCGCAACGATGTCAATGAATAATGCCAAGATTTTGTTTTATATAATACTAAGTAATATATATATATACTATGTAATATGTGTACTATGTAATATATGAACTTACGCATATAAACTGACAAGTCGAGTTAGACATTAAAAATGTGTTTATACTTTATATTATACATATTTTTACGTTCTATACTATTATAGTGGTAGCCGGTAGGTATATTCAGGAGAAATCGTATTAGTATAATGTAATCAGTGGCGCAGCTATAGTAGGGGCAATTGCCTCGGGGCGCCGAACTCCCAGGGGTGCCAAACTTTTATTGTCTCCCCACCTCCTCTAAGTGTAGTTTATAAGGAATACTTTTTTTTTTTTGCTTATTTTAGGGGACGCAAAAATTTGATTTGCACTAGGGCGGTTCAACTTATAGCTGTACGCCACTGAATTTAATCATTTATTTTATTATAAATTAGTATGGCGTAAGTTTGAAATATAGATTTAAAAAATTGTGTATTATAATTATATTGTAAAACATTATTGTGTATATATACATTATAGTACATATACCTATTTAATTATATTATGTATAACAATTTTAATCTCCGTAAGTTGTATAAAAAATATACAGGTTCTTATAATATTGCCTATAAATTAATTTTTATGTAAAAATATCGGTTAAATAACTGGTTTTAAATATTTTAATACAGTGGCGTCATTTAAAATATATTTTCAATACACACATTTTCGCCCAGACCATTTTTGAAAGTTTTTGGTACCAATATTAAATTATAAATATTATGTAACATATACAAGTAAATAGTAATGACTAATAATACTAAAATAACTTTATAATAAATTGTGGCTAGGTATACCAACTAATAAATTATCATTATTGGTCATCTTTATGAGATCGCATAAAAAACAAGAATACATATAATTTAGTATTTGTGATTATGATAATTTAGTTTTAGGTAGGTACTTAATTACTAATAGTAATTACATTAAGATTATAAGTTAAACTATACATTGTATATATACAGATCTACGATGTCTTTATAAAGTTTTGAAATAAATTTTATTTTCTAATAATAATAATTCATGTTAATAATCTTTATTTATTAGATATTTTCAGATAGGTAATAATAATATATAATAAGAGAAAACTTTAATTTAAACATGATAGGTTTGAGTAATGGTCAAAAATAAAATTCAAATCAAATTGATTGATACTGCATTATAAAAGTAAGTGGAATTATAAATATTTACGATATAAATAAACACACCTATTTTTCTCTGAAAACCTACTTACATAAAAAAACACGTCCTCATAAAAAATTAATGTATATACCTACATATGTTAATATACTCATTTTATTAACACATTTTTTTTCTTGCCTAACAAATTTAATATATTTCATTTTATTTGAAATAACTTATTTTTAATGTGTGTATAGGTATTTTATTTCTTTAGAAAAAAAATTTTCCCATTGAAATATTTCATAGGTATCTTATACATTATACTTATAGGTACTTAAATAACAATGTGTTTCGGCACACATCAAACGCTTGCATATCTCAAAATGAAGAAAAAGTAACATTTATTTTTAGTTTTTACTAGAAAATTGTCATTTGTATTATAGTTTTGCCACTGATTATGTATTCTAAAAAGTATATATTTTATCTGTATTTATGATTACGTATACTTTTTACTATTTAAAGTAGTATAGTACTTTTCTACTATTTTATTCTATATACAGTAACTTTTGATAAATATTTTAATCAAGACTGCAGCCCGTGATTTATTAAACAGGTTACATACCTATACATTTTAAATTTATTAGATCGTTACATAGTAAATGTATTGTAAATTACACATTTCAATTACAATTCAGATCAATAATTTTACTTGAAATCAATTAGTGGTGTATTTATGGAGGTGTCAACCCCTCCTATACATTACTACTCGACCTAAAACTCGATGATAAATGATAATGACTTTTAAGCCAATCAAAAAATCTATAATTTTTGATTAATATTTTTATGTATAAAAAATTACAAAAAAATGGGAAAATATGGGAAATACACGCACCGTATATAAAAATCGATAGATATAAAATACTCATCACTATACAATATTTTCAAGGGCGAATTTGAGCTTACGTGCCTATGTGGCAATCACCCCCCCCCCCTTGGAGGTTTTTTTCATTATTATTTGAGGAGTATAACATTTTTATTTTTGCCTATTTACCATTTTTCAAAACGATTTCTTGATTTTTGACAATATTTACACGAATAACTTTTTTTTACTAATTAACTTAATTTTTAAAATTATTTTCACACCACTCCTCTCCTTTTAAACGTGCTTAAGATCCATGTTTAAATATATTATTATGCATGGTTGCATGAGTATGAAGAGCATGATTAATAATATATCTATTTAATTGTTCCGCGTTAGTTTAATTTATTTATTTATTTATTTATTTAGACGGGAAATATGTCCATTAATGAAATATAAGATGGTCGGTAGCGTACAATTTTCTAAATTAAAACATTAGTAGTTACTACACACTTATTAATAATAGTAATACATTTTTAGATTTAAAATCAATTTAAATAAACTAATTAGGTACAGTATAAATATATACAATACATCCAGTCATAGGTTCTTACATATTATTTTATTAAATTATTTAAATATACATTAAACATATCAATAGTTGTACATAAAAAATCAATATGAAATATATTAACTAATTCCATAACTCTATTCATAGGAGAATTTCGACCATAATTGGTAGACTGGAATGGTACATTAAAAGTATTGAGTTGTCTTGTACGATGATTAGGAACCAGAAAACTTAAGCTTGAAAGTAATTCTGGACAGTAAACTTGTCCATTAAGTAGTTTAAAAATAAAACAGAGATCTGACCTTTTCCTTCGTACCTCCAACGATTCTATGCTTATAAAAGTGATAATAGTGGCTGGTAAGAGGAGTGAGGTTGACGTTGAATGTCACAATTAAAAGAAAAAATTCTCAAAAAACGATTTTGTATTGACTCTATTGTTTGTATCGGACCTACTCTACTAGATGACCAAATAATTGAGTTGTAGTCCAAAATTAACTTGACATAAGAGCAATAAAGTGCTTTTAATACATGAATTATTAAAACTTTTACAGCTTCGATTTATGAAACCTAACACAGAAGAAGCTTTTTTTTGAATACTTAAATAATGCTCATTAAATGATAGAGATGCATCAAATATTACCTAGGTCATTATTTTTATAGACGTGAGTGAGTTTTGAATCGTTTAAATAGTAGTTACCTATAAAGAGTTGGTGTCCGTTTTCTCGAGAATGTTAGTAGTTTGCATTTAGAAATATTTAAAAGTAAACTGTTTTGGTTACACCAATCATAGAAGATGTTTATCATTTTGAAGTAACTCAGCGACATTTGTGGTCTTTATAATACGAAATAATTTTAAGTTATACGCAGAGAGTAACATGCGTGAATTTGTAAATTTAATATCATTAATGAAAATGTTAAATAATAAGATGGAGCAATTTGTGATGATTATAACATATATTATTATTAGATTTGTATACCTACTTATTGTAAACTTTTTTCGAAGCTTTTAGAATATATTTGTTATTGCTATCAATTTAATCAGTAATTATAAACAAGAGGTAAAATAAACCATAAAACCCCTATGCACCAAAATTATGCCATTGATAGAGGGTAATATCATACTACGAGGGCTATGTCTTTTGCCCCCCCCCACGACTTCGCTTTTGAAAAACGATCTCATACCCTCCCCCCCATTAAATATGCCTAATTAGGCCTCTGAAATTAATGAATTTAATTTAAAATAAAAAATATGAGGTATATCATTATTTTACTTGTTTTTTTAATTTTTATTTTATAAGATTCTTCTAACCGGTTTCATGGATTAATATATATAGGTATATATATGATAATGAGTAACAAGTCATTTTAGTTCTATGTAATTTGATCATATATACCGGTATTAATTAATAATTATTATAATATGTACAATGGAAAGAACTCATAAAATGTTCTAATGTTTAGGTTAATATGTAGGTATTAATATTATGAGATAATGATCTATGTAGAGTTAAATCACATAATATTTCACACTCTATATTGAGTAATCATAACAGTTATTGCGAAATTTCACTTAGAAAGTTGTAAAATCGTTCAAAACCGTTTTATTTTATATCAAAATTCATTAGACACAATAAACACATATGATATCCGGGATTAAAATCGTCACAAACAATATATAGGTACGTATACAAACTCATATTTCATATTCTAGTATTCCACGCTTTTTTTTTTATTTATAACGATATTTGATAGATGGTCGTATCTCGAAGTCTTATTAATTTGCATATTTTTTTAAATAGTTATATTCACAATTTTTTTACATAATACCCATACCAATAATTATTATATGTATACATATTGTACCTACATATTCATTACTTTCATATAAAAATAAGTAAATAAGAATTGCATGGTTTGGTGTAGGAGTTGGTGAATGATTTTTCAAATATAGTTTACGTAATTATATAACATATTTATTTTAATTTAGATAATATTCCTATACTGTAGATACTTACTTGATACTCGATCATATTAATTATTAATACGGTAAAAATAATTGAAGTCTATATAATTCGCGTTAAATAATTTTAAATGCGTTTAAACTTAAATCATAACTATAAGAGATTAAAACATGATCTATTATGACACGTGCGAATTTTATCAATATAAATTTAACTAGGTACCTATATTATATCACTAAAACGTATTATTTACCATTTCACCCTTTCCCCACACGTGCGTCACACTATAGTTTGTATGTGTATGTTTCATGTTATAACTATGCTTAGGAAAGTGTATTCGAATATATTGTCTAACAATATATGCGCGAAAATTAAAAGTAAATACAATGCATACGATTTCATTTTAATTTTATTGTATTTTTCTATTAATTATAAACACACAATTCAAAATGTCTTTAATGTGTTTATGTTGTAAATCAGTTAGAATAGCGCACTTTATTTTGTTTAAAATTACTGTAATAAATTTTAGTTAATGAAATTTCTCGCAGTGATATGCATCTTTTCACATAATTGATTATTATGTACATTGTACACTTGTACAAGTATAGTTTTCATTAACAAAAATATCCTAAATTTCATAAATAATAAGGCTGTACACAAAGAAAAACGATAATCTGACGATATCTTTATTTCGATTAAATATCGATTTCATGATAAATTTAATATACCCAGCTTTTTTATGCAATATATTATTGGGTTAAATCAATGTAATTCGTATATAAATCACGTTTACATTCTTAAATACTCACGTTGACATTTATGAATTTATCACGTATTCACATATTACCTAATAAGTCCAGTGCCGGAGCAAGGGGGGGGGCGAAGTGTGCCCCTGCATCTGGCCCCGCTCTTACAAGGGCCTCGCAAAATGTATTATTGTAGTATAATTAACAATTTTATTTTGATTTGTTGGTTAAAATATATACACGTGTAATATTTTTTTTTGTACCTATTTTACCACAAATTGTGAAACAATGATAATATACCTGCACAGCTGCACATACCCGTATAATGTATATAGTACACATCGCATATAATTTTTATAGAAAAATAAAAATAGATATTAGGTATAATGACCTGGTTATATTAAAAATAATATTTTATCGTTTGTCTTCGTCGTTTGTCGTATTACAATTAACATGAATATCTAAGGTCTGTAGTAACTCAACTCATATTTATTTATTTTTCGATTGAAGACGTCTGGCGTTAACGTAAGTACTTTAAAGTTTAAATAATTAAATATTATTAATAAATATAAAATAGTTATAGGTACTAAATGTTCAAATGATCTATGTATATAAATAAAAAAGCTCCTTTTTTGTCCCGAATACAAATCTACCCTGTTTGAGACATCGAAATCAATTTTATACCGATATTCTTTTAACTCCCGAATGTGTAATAGACAATAGGTGTATGAAAAAAATAATTTTAATATGGTTGGAAATATTATGGTCCAATTTACCATAGTCCTATGTATACCTATACGGTTAGAATTACGATGTAGGTAATCAATATGGTTGTTTGATTATACTTGATTTTATCATACATGTAGTTAAATTTATTAAATATACCTATGTATATTTTATAGTTACATTAAGTATTAACTGTTTCAAAACAACATTTTTTTAAAATTAGGTATTACTAAAAAATGTATTATTTTTTCAACTATGAACTATATTATATTAGATTATAAAATCGAGAGAAATATTAAATATCAATTTCATTTGAATTTTTAAATTGTTTGTATATTTGTTTTAATTTAACGAGTAATGTATCTTCATGACAGTGGCGTATTTACGAGGTGAGGGGGTATAAGGGTTGGATCTCCCCCTCAAGAAAATTCTAAATGTGCCATTGCTTCATTAGGTATAGGTATCTATAATATACCACGTAAAATTAACTTTGTTTTATCCAAAGTAAAAATTATTAATAGCAATAATTATTCTTCTTTTTAAATATTATTGAAATTATCTCAAAATGGTTAAATATAGGTAGATACCAATTAAATTTAAATATATAGGAAAATGAGCTATAAAATAAATTAAAGGAGTTGAATGGTTAATAATACTCAGATTATTCGGTTTATCCGAATAAATAGATACCTATACTTATACTTATGACTATATATATACTTATACCTACCTAATTATACATTAAAAGCTCCTGACTTTATTTTCTAATTGTAATTTATACTTATACTGCTTATAACAATACAACATTTAATTTATCTGAAATTGTTTATATATCTCGCATAAGGCCCCACAAAATATTTCTTGCGCCTGCAAATGCTCGCGCTATGACATTGCTAATAACTATTGTTGTTTAATTTATATGTATTAATTTCGTCAATCGATAACACATGATTTGTATTTTATTCATGTACTTATTTCCCATTTTCTGAATAAAACGTATCGAAATTTTGAAAAACTTATAAGTTCAAACAAAATATTTTAATATTAGACATAAATGTATTATTGTTGTTATTTCTATACATTTAATTTTAATTTTTGATTAATAAAATCATTTTAAAATTACTTGATACTATTGTTATAAACCCAAAATCACAAAAATATTACACTTTTAACAACGAATACGTATTTGTTTTTGATTCACGCTGAAAATTATAACATAGTTGTTGAAATACTTATAAGTAGTTAAAAGTTAATTATTTTTGTAATTTTGGGTATATAATTATATTATAGTACAATCATGCCTTTTTTTCAAATCATTACAATTTATTAATAGAGGTACTAATATAGGTACATACATCAAATTAATATACCTATTATATGCCTATGCTATATTATGTAATACAATAAACAATTGGGCTCAGCAAAAAATCCTACACGATATATATAATATATGTACCACACTACAACCTACATCATACAATCAATCAAATATGTATTATAAGTTAGAACATTACTATATGACATTGCAGTATTATATTAGAACTTTATAAACAATGTATACAATATACATTATACATATATACCACAATAATGGTTTATTATTTGATATTTTTAAATTATTTTATTTATACAGTTTTAGTATTAGTCCATTTAATTATTATATTTTTATTTCTTATTGATAATCATTGTAAACGTTGGTGTCTATTTTTTATCTATACCTAGTATTCATACTTTTCCCAAGAACGTTAAGTCTTAATTTCACAACACATCTATATTCATAATTATTCATGTAAAGATGGTGATTGTTCTTTAAAATAAGTCGTTTTCCAAAGTGTTGTTTATTAAAAAATATTCATTATCAAAACTATAATTTTTCCTGTTTTGTTATACCGCAAAAAATTGGTCGTACGTTCGTCTTGAATATGCAATAATTGTAGATATTATGACGGAATCGAGTCCAATAATAATATGTCTAATAACACAGGTTTTTTCTACATTTTTAACATATTATAATATATAGGTACGAAGGATGTCAAATGTTAAGGAAAATGTTTTTTACTTTTTAGTTTTAGTTATACGTATAAATTATCAATTGGTAAAATTAATTATTTTTTTGGACACGATTATGGATGGTTATTTTTCGGACTAGACTAGGAGTAAATTTGGATTATTTATAAGATTGATCTGTATTCTTTAATAGGTATGTACATGCGTACCCGTACTGAGTACTGTGTTAATTTTTAAATTCCTGTACAACTTTTCTTCCCTGGCAATTAGCATCACACGAAAGAGATTTTTTTTTAAATTTAATACCGGTATTTGTTCGCACGATTTCCATATCACTGTATAATTAGACTTAATTTTTCAAGTAGAAATACTATAACAGTACCCTTAATAATTAGTAAGTTGCATTTATATAGGTATATATTATTATAGCATTATTACTAACAGTTTCATCAAATGTGTTCCATACTCGGAAAAAAAAAGGTACCTACTTTTTACTCGGTGGACATTTTGTAAAAATAATTCCTACTGTGGTTAAATATACATAATGTATAATATTATTGTGTATATATAGTTATTACACTGGAGTCTGGAATATTAACGCGATTGTAACGTTGATTTAAATTGTTTTTCGCTAAAATACCATTTAACGTACCTACTTTTTATGAGCTAAAAATCGACCGAATTATGCTATTGTGATACAATTATTATACTGTGTATGTATAATTTGTGTATGTACATGATTTGCAAGCCGAAACGTTGAGAAATTATTTAATGATTGTTGGTAGGTATAACTACCTAAATGCCTTGTAAAATATATTACGTGTATACTTTATAAATGAAATAATTTACGATATCGATATTGTGTTTATTTTTCATTTTTTTTTTTTTTTTTTTTGCAACACCACGTACGAAAAATATTTACATTGCTTAGAAACATTACGCCCGCGGGAGCTTTATTATATAGACAGTAGGTATACTACACGTGTAGGAAAGGCCTTATATACATATACCGGTTATAGGTAGTAGGTATAAAGTACAATACGTATATATATCATATACTGCAGTACGTATAACAACTGAACCACAATAAAAAAAAATAATAATAATAATAAATATTATATATTGTAATATTATGTCTCTATACAGCATTTTTATGCATGTTGCACAAATTAACGCGATACAGGTCACAAAACATGATCGCCATTATTATGGCCGACGTTCAAATAAATCTAGTGTAATGTAATGTAACTGTAACCCGCCTTGACCCCAGGCTAGGGAAATTATAATTATTGTCGTAGGTACGTACCTGTATCTACCTACTTATACCAATAATATGCTCACACCACTCGCACGATTCAATTATTTTACAAAATGTGTATATATATTAGGACCCAGCACACACGACCGACGGTGAGTAAGTGAGGTTAGGTTAAGTTAGGTTATAGGTACTTGTACCTACATGTACCTATTTGGGTATATTTTTTTTTACATTTTTCATAGTTTTTTTCGTATTTTCTGTCCTGTCGTTCGTTAATAATTGGAAACGTAGAACTATATATAAATTCCGCTCTATAGTGGTAAACCACGCAGATTCGTGATGACGTGACATAGACACCTATAATAGGTATACGAGTATATATATATATATATAAATATTATTTGAGATGGCCTTGAATACTGTATTTTTTTTTCACTTATGGCGTGTCGTAATCCCTTGGTAAATTCATATATATATATATTGTACGTATATAGATATATAATAATAATTGTTATCGAAGTACACAAGAAATTAGATTTTTCGGACAACTTTCGTAGAGACAATATGAGACCATTACATAAACCATCATTATTACATCCGCATCGCACAATCGATCTAAATTAAAACTTAACATAATTGTTCATACACTGCGACTTCGAGAATTTTCTAGTGCTAATTGTTACGCATATTTTAATACATAATGAAGTTTTAAACCACATATTATCTATTCAAAATAATATACTCATTTTGTAAATAACCTAGTTCAAATATTGGTATATATATAACATATATAGGTAGTTTTAACTTAGATTTACGTATATACACGTATGCACTGCAGTGTACATTCGTATTATTATATATAATATATCTTCTTTATAATATATAGGTATATTTCTTCTGTTCGTGTGTAAATATTCAAACTCCTCCTAAATGGCTGGACCGATTTTATATGAAATTTTTTTGGGTGTGTTAGAATGGGTCCTTGGATGGTTAAGATTCATAATTGGACACAATTCACAGTTTACAGTTTCCCGGATTAAATTGTTTTGTTATTTTTTTAATCTTTTAAAATTTTTCTGTATAGGTACAATATAGCAATCTTATGCAACTTCGTTTGCCCCCGTGTTACATGTTCTATTTGCTGCTTAATTCATTTTAATGAAATTTAAAAAAATATTTTATATATTTACAAATACCACAGAATTTGATATCAGCGCCACCTATGGTACACAAACTTCTGCAGAAGGTCAATTCATAAACTTCTTAGAAGATTTTAATGGTCAATTATTCATGAACTTATGATTTTTTTAATTTTAAAAAATATTGGAGGGGGTGTGAAATTTTGAGGTTATAAGTAATGATATGTATGCGAAAAATCTTAGAAAAATGAAAAAAAAATGTTCATCAAAAAATAAAAAATAAATTTCCTAGAACTCGATTGCAGTATACCAGGTCCAATTGTGAATCTATATTATCCAAGGAACCACTGTAACACACACAAATTTTTTTATTAAAATCGGTCCAGCCGTTTTGGAAGAGTTTAAATACTTACACACGGACAGAAGAAATATATACATATTTATAAAAAAAATAAAAATAAATAATTATTAGTATAATATTATCACGACTATATCGCGACATGATTATAAAATGTAAAAATAATCAGGGTCAGTATAGTGGGTATAGAAGCACTTAGCTTTTCAAGTGGGCTACTGTATGTTGGATTTGAAAGCAATGATACATTTTTTTTTATATGCAATTTCTGAGTTGAGATTCTGAGGACCGAAATTCTAAGCTGAGCTTGGTGTAATAATATATATAGTAGGTACGTGAAATCTACATAGGTTGTTATAACAATTTTAGTTTAAATTATATATAAAATGATGATTTTTTAAGTAAGAAATCGAGTTTTTCCTAACTGATAGACATTTTGTATTGAAAATAATCAATTTAAGATTTTGTTTTCAGGTAAATATGTAATTTTTCTAAGAGTTTACATATATAGCTCTTTTTAGAGGTGGATACAGAGATACTGAATGAAAGGGGCAATTTATGAGTTATAAGCAATAAAAAAAAAAAATAATAAGTCATCAACCTATATTTTACACTGTTTTATTCCAATTTTTTTTGTAAACAGGGGGGGGGGTGGGGAAATTGTCCCTTATTACCTCGCTCTTGAATTTTTTATATGCTATACTAATCCTGTATGAAATATATGATATTATAATAGTACCTAAAATATTTTTATAAATCTATATAGTAATAAAGTCGATGCAAACTATACAGGTAAGGTGTATAACTAAAAAGAGGGAATATTATATTAGTTTTCGATTTTTCAAATGTTGAAATTGGTCCGTTGGGAACTTAGAAAGCTTGCACACACAAACACGCTGTAGCAGCCCCTATTTTAGTGTACATTACTACACAAGTGTGTAATACAAAAATGCAAATTTGTATAGTATGAATTATAAAATGTGTAGTGATAAATACAATTTTTTGTGTATAAAAGACGTAGGTATATATTTAAGTAGGTCCTTAATTTTTTCTTTAAAATTTTTATTTACATGAATTTATATTTTAAAAAAATTTTCTCTTATTTTAATTTATTTTCATTACAAATATAATATATACAGTATTAAATATATAATAAAAATAACCGTGATATTATAGGCGTGGGAATAAAGCCCATTACATGAAGGCGTAGCAAACTGTAATTTTTGTTGAGGTATAATATGTATTTCTGAATTTACTTACCCTTTACCTCTTCTTCTTATCACTCTTTCTCCAGAAAATTTATAAAATTGAAATATTCCTTACAAATAGTTTATTCAAATTCTTTCCGATTCAATGGAGGAGACCACCACCCTTTTTAATTGAAGCAAGTGTCTCAAAAAAAGTCCTACGCCATCACCACTGCCATCACATGTCCCTACTGTAAAAGTATACAGTACGAATTGTTTTCTAAAATAGGGACTGCACTGTAGTGTATACATTAATTGCGTTTTCATAACGAATTATTAAGGTGATTCGTGATTAATTATAATATGTTAAATTTAATTATTTTTTCTGTCCTCACATTCATTAATAATAGATACTTCTTTTGGTAAATTTATATGATTTAAAAAAAATATCTTCCACTCCCTCATAAGTATTTAATTATTATCTATATAATATATTATCATGACGTATAATAGTTATTAACTATATATAGGTAGTTTTTTATTTCATATTCATGTACAGCATAGTTCTCTAAATAGATAAGTAGTATAAACATAGATTCAGAATACAAATTATGTATCGCTTAGTAGGTACCTATCTAATCATTTAATGAGTTATATATTATACCACTAGAATTATCAAAATATTGATTTTTAAAAAGTTATATATTTTTTTAAAGTACCTATGTATTTTGATGAATAATCACTCGAAAATTTTAATCGATCCAACCATAGGTGTAGCGTGAACAAATTCCGTGGGGGGTCTATAGTCCCAACGTGAAATACTAAGTCGTAAATAAATTTATAAGAAAAACCAGTACATGATCTTCCCTCAGCATCTCCCTCGCATAGCCCAATCCTTTCCCTCTACCATGACAACCTATTCTTCTTTCAGTTAAAAATTTCCTGAAAAATTAAACTCGTAGAATATAATTTATTTACAAAAAAAAAAAAAATGTTTTTTTTAAAATTTTATTAACGGAAATTTTTTTCAAGAAATGTATAACTTTACTTTAATGCAAACTCGGGAAGGATATAGTAATAAAAACGAATAACAGATTAAATATAAAAATATATATAGATACCTAATACTTATAGCAATAACACAATAGGTATTATATTGTTAAATATATAACACGTTTATAATTTGCTATTTGGCGAAGAAGACAATAAATTCCCTATTATTAAATCATAGATTTTTTAATTTTAAAATAAGAAATAAGGTACAAGCAAACACACAAGTATACCCACCACAATACCTTACTATTTAACCAAATACTAAATAGCTCACGCATTAGCATACACTTTAGTTCTGTGTTAGTAGTATATTAGTGATATTATAGTGATAACTGATACACTAAGGCTGGGCATTAATGAGTTAAAAGTTATAACTAAGTTAAAATTAACTTTATATTAAACGTCAGGTACTTTTTATTCAAATTAACTTTTAATTAATAAGTTACTTATTAAGTTTAAGTGTTAACTTCACGTTAACAATATGCAAAATGATCTAAATTTTGTTAAATTCTGTCCCAAGAACAATGAAAATTTTTTTATTGAGGTGTATCTTATTAGTATAGGCAATTATATTAGTGCATATATAATGTACAAACAATTATATATAAATAAATAAATATCTTCTTTTCTTAATTTTCTTATAATTATAAATTATCATGAGATTTTGCTGAGAAAGTGAGAAACGATAGTTTTTTTTATATTTTATATCATTTAGCACAAAATTTTCCAATGATATACACATCTTTATCCAGTGTGAAATAATCTTCTTGTTTATTTAATAATTAATATGTTATTTTTAAGAAATGATTGATTTTGTGAAATATTGTATTATTCTGATATTATTTTATACGTATAATATATAATATGTTATAATAATATATATATATATACACTACTCCTATAAGTAACAAATTCTCCATAATAAAATAACAATACTGAGTTATAATATAATTTGATGACCTAATAACCTAACCTAACCATTGATAGGCATGTACAAAATAAATAAGGAGTGATATTAAATTTTATAATACGTTATTGAAAGAGTTACATTTTGATATATATTTTTTTCAAAAAGAGAATTTTTCAAAATATTATTGTCGTGCATAAAAATGTTTTGTTTATAATTAATATAAATCAATTATTTTTAATTTACTATAGAACTAGATCATAGATATATTTTAATATTTATACATAGATTTATAATTATGCAGTGTGTTTTATACTATTTTAATGTTGTTCAAAAATGATAAATTTAATAATAAAACTAGAATTAAACATTTTTCTATCTGATTTGTTCCTAAAATATATATGTCAAAAACAAAACCCTTCGTAATATTATTCTATTAAAATTAATAATATTACATAAACTATTCTAATGACTACGGTTATACGTAACCAAGTTTTTGACACGGACATACACATTACATACATAATATAGATAAGTATATACGAACAATTCGTAAATCATAATTTATCGTTGGTGACTGGGTTAAGGTTATATATAAAGGTTAAGAAATATGTATTTATATATAATCATTCATATAATATTATATATACTTTTTTTATTTCAATTCAATTCATTGGACTATTCCAATATATTGTTTTTGATTACAAAGTCGATTGATGATTATACCAAAGACGAAGATATTATATATTGAGCGTTAACGGAATTGAGATATTTTTTAGAAAGTCATGTTCAAGAAACTCATGTTTATTTAATTAAGAATGACGAGTTATAGAAAACTTGTATTTGAGAATATAAACGTTTTTGAACATACAATATGGAATTCTTTGTACGTGCTCATTCCATTTTCTCTGTAAATATTCATTATTCACAATTGTTTTTATACATATTTTGTGATATTTATAGCTTATAAGCTTATGTCACTCTACTTTTATACAAATGTATGATTATTTTACCATTATGTATTTTCTTTTTATTTTTTTATGTTTAATATATTTTTAAAAAGTCCTCTTTATTTCTAAATTGATATTTCGATACGGAATAGGTTTCTGAAAATGTTGATGTATTAATATCGGATAGTGAACTAATTTATTACAGACTGCAGCTGCATGATACTAAAAGAGTATATTATACCTCTTAAATTAAATCATTATACTTAATTGCTCTTGTCTTATTTAATAATAATAAACAGTACTGCTATAACTTCAGCAATACGGTTTTTATCAATACATTTTTTTTAATAATAAACTGTATTGTTTCAATATTATATTGATATATAAAAATTTTCAAAAAAATATTTAGTGTCGGAATTTTAAGTAAAAAATATAAGTAAGTATTCTTATTTAAAGGACTGCAACACCATTGAAAAATCGACCTAAAAGCGTAATAAAACTGTGAGACTTTGAAAAGTCAGATTTCAATTCTGAAAACAGTTTTGAATTCATCAATTTGTCTTCTAGGAATCGATCGAGGCGTTTTATTTTATTTTTTAGCCGTGTTATTTATCATTAGAAATCGCAATTTTCAAACATTGATTTTATTTTAATCTATAATAATAAAGAAAAATGCATCAATCGATCTCTAGAAGACAAAACGATACATTCAAATATATTTACAAATTGTTAATCCGACTTTCCAAAGTTGCACAATTTTATCTCACTTGTTGGTCTTTTAGGCGGAAATTTCATGATTATACAACAATGAAAAATGATACAGGTATGGGGATATTTTTAGATTAATTTTAAAATGTACTTAAATATTTATAAACTGTTAGATGTTTATTTTTCATAGTATTTCTTAAAAATTGCCTATACAGAATCCCTTGAAAATCGCAGATGTTGCGGCCTTTTAAGAAAAGTATAAAACTTAAAAAAATAACAAGAATGGGAGATTTTTTTATAAAAATGTAGTGGCATAAACATCTTAAGTTTATATGAAAAAAATAAAATAAAATAAATATTTAAATTATAAAAAATAAATAAAACATATAATTATAAAACCAATACCTACATTCCGAGGCTATGCTCAGAATCTGAAATGTATTAAATACATAAAAAAAATATATAAAAAAAAAAAAAAAATTTGGTATAAACTAATATTTCATATACTTTAAGAACTGTGAATTTTTATATAAACTGACTGAATTAAAACAAAATTACAGAATACAAAAGTATATAATATATAATTTATTTACCTATTTCATAGAAGGGTTTTCAGACAATTGTAGAAAACGCTTTCTCTTTGAAATTGCAGCCATTGTTATTATTTATTTATTAATAATAAAAACTAAATATACTTACATAGTTTAAAATAATTTAATAATAAATAAAAATATATTTAAATCGGATAACAAAAAGTAGATTGAATTGAAATAATTTCTTAGCCAATAACACGCATTATCATTTATAAATTCTAAATGCTGTTGTATTTGTAGTGTTTACAGTAGATAACTGGATCATATATCACAAAATAATTAGGTATTATCACAGTTGACACATTTTTTCCTCGTGTGCGCATCTCCTCTTCACCCGGCCTATAACGTAGTTTACCACTCTTCATTGGTCTAACATTTGGTCATTCGGATTTAAATTTTGATGGTGATTGAGTAAACAAACATTTAAACATGGATTATAATAACTTAAATCATAATAAATAATATCAAATTCATTCAAATTATATGTGCACTATTAAATAATTAACAAGTAAATACAGGCAAGAATACATAAGATAACATTGGCCAATAAGAAATGGTGAACTACAACACAGATGCGGCGAGGAAATATTTCAGTGCGTATCAAAAATCTGTGATGATACCTATCTATTTTGTCGTGCGATCCACGATGGTAATATACTCTAGAGAGGGATTTGTTGCAAACTACAACGTTAGACTGTAGATGACGGGAAATTTCCAGAGTGGCAGGAGTATCACACCTATATGTGTAATCATATTAATCATTATAAAAGGAATTTTAATAAAGTAATAAAATAAACACACAAAATTGTTAAAACATATTACTATACCAGAAATTTTACCAGATTATTATTTTTTCTACCCGATAATATTTAACTTATTCTGTGTATATTATTCCACACTCATTATTATAGGCGTGTCTGGATAGCAATAATTTCTATACGAAACACAAGATATTTACCGCGTGGTGGTGGAACCGATAGATAGTTTTTGGTATACAGCGGACAAAATGATACTGGTGGAATTGATAAGTCGTTTTCGGTCTACTTGTAGCGGTAGAATTGATACTGGCGAAACGATGGTATATTGGCGGAATCGATATATCCCCGGTTTAACACCTGATATCCTCGTTGGTCAGTCCATCCGTTTGTCTGTCTGTAGTCACTATTATATAGTTAAGACTGTTAAGAGTTTATTAGCCAGAGAGAAATTTATATTAGACGTATATTATACTTCTGACTGTATTTGAAATTCATTGCTGTCATTACCAATATCAATATATACCATTTCGATTCGTTTTAGATTTTGAACGAAGCGAAGGATGAATTGGTTTTATAATAATGTTCTTTTTTTTACATCTATCCAAAAATTATATTAGAAGTATTCAAATCATTATGCTGATTATGCTCAATATAATCATACATGCTTATCTATTTTTCAGTAGAAAATTGCATCTAGTTTATACCTACTATAGAAAGATTATTTTTCGCAATAGTTTTTTTTTTTAACGCGTAATAGTGATAGGCGAATTCGGTCTTGGTCTTGCAAAAATGTAAGCCCAAAATCAAGACTGTACCAGAGCTAGCGAGATCAAAATCAAGATTTTACTATTACGTAGCAAGACTGAAATAAAAATTGTATGCAAGATCAAGACCAAGACTTGTAATCAGGGCTTGAAAACGTTATTAATTTTTGCGTTATAATATTTTTCGGCTTATAACGTTATTTTTTTTCCTTTATAACGTTTTTCGTTTTATAACGTTTTCGATTTTTTCCCGTTATAATCTTTTTTTACAGGGTTTTTCTAACTATGAATACCGAAAATTCGTACACATGCTCAGTTTTGTAAACGAGTGTTAAATTTTTTTCTACTTTTAAATCTTAGGTTTTTTTTTTTATTCATATTAAATTAATATTGACATTAAAATTAAACTTGAAAACTTGTAACTGTTTATAATAAACTGTATAGAATAAACCAGCATACTCTTATATATATATAAATAAATAATATTTATAATACCTTTATATAATAATAGAAAAATGGATAAAAGCAATTCCTTGTTCCAATTTTATTGTTAATCCGAGGATGTTAATTTGCGAAAAACATTTTAGTCAAGAGCAGATAGTAAGAATTTGGGGGTTTAGTTCTGGTACTTCAAAAGTTGTAGTATGTATATTATAGTTTATAACATTACTTACTATGTGCTTGTGCGACATATTTCAATGCAATTTTAACCAAATAGTACAGCCAATACTTAAAGTGCTTGCAATTTTTGAATCAAGAAATGCTTCTCGGCATATTTTACTTAAATGATCAATAACATTTATATTTATTTATAATAAATTATGCTCAGAAATAAATCCACATAATAACAATTCCACTTTTTCGTGACCGTTTAATTTTCTTTATCTATTTCAAGAGTACCTATATTTTATTTTATCGTCTATAATATTCCAAAGTAAGTAATGAGTTATGATTTTACGTAAATGGAATATAATATTACAAATGTATAGATAATATTTATATTTAATGCCTCATTTATTGTCGTTCTATTGAATATTCGGATTTTATAAATATTAAAAATATAAATATAAATAGTCAACGTGTAAATCTATTCAAAATTTTCGTATTGAATATTCAATATTCATATCAATTTTTAACCATGCCATTTATAATCACATAACGTGTAGTTCGATTAATGACCACTAGGTAAGCGCTACCAGGTCTACACAAATCGTAAAATATGATAACATTTTCAATAGCTACCTACATGAAAATAAAATCATGTGCGATATATTATTGATTACAATATAGGTACATTTAAAATGAGTGCTTATACGAAGAATGAATGAAAACCAAAATGTACGAATGCTGAGTAGAGCAAATTTTGAGTCTCAATATTATGAAAGTTATATCATAGGTACAACCTACCTATTACCTTTATAGTATGAGTAGTATTACCTACTCATATAGGTAATATAACATTTAATAACATACCTGCCTATATTTCGCAAATTTACCAATAATGGTGGTTTTTTTCAGAATGGAAATAGGATCACGAATCACAATTATACATTTATGTATATTATTAGTATAATCTATAGTAATTGTCATAATATGCACCGAAGCTTCACTCAGAATTGTTTTTTTTTTTTTTAAGAAAGAAATGATTTATTATTGCTTTCAAATTAAATATATCCATCACCAATATCGCACCTAATGAGCGAAATTCTTCCACCTCCTACTGACTGGTTTTTTTTTAAATTTAATATGAATAAAATCATGCTATAAATGTTATATAAATACATGAAACCCTATGAACACTTTTCTTTATAGTATAACTGTATTTTGAAAAAAGAAACATAGATTGATTGAACAAAGCCAACATCGTTAACTTGTTTTACTCAAAATAATAATTTTAAATGCATATTTGAAGTTTTATATTGTGGCCGTGAATCGTAATCTTGTATTTTAAAATATTATTAATTAATATTCTATCTGGTTTATAATATATACCTACTAGCATGAAAGTATAAATAAATCCAGTATAATCAATCAAAATATATTATTTATTATTATAGTGTAAATTAGTAAAATTATAATATACTTGTTGTAACTCGTTAGAGATATGATTTTAAGAAACAGCATGACAAACAGCATTTTTCAAAATAAATTTTATACCCATTTAATTATATTTTATCTACAGCATATAATACTTTAGTTATACATAAAAAAAAATATCATTCATGTTTTGAAATAAATATACATTTTTAACATTTGAAATTAATGAATTATATAAATATAAGGTGTGTAATAAGAATACAAACATAACATACCTAGAAATGGATTGTGAAAAAAATTAAATAACAGATTGAGCAATAATAAAATACTATAGGTATACAAAATTATCTTTTATAAAAACTGAGGTACTCGGATTTGATATCTGAAACTAAATTTTGTATGTTTTACTAAAAGTGTCAAAAATGTTTTTTTGGAATTAACGAGTTGTTTATTAAACCTCTGATTCTTGATCACCATAGCACATAATTTAGCATATACCTCGGTATAATCTGGTTTATTCAATGCCTATACGTATTAGATACCTAATATTTAAGAATACAATTTAATAAAAAAAAATTCATATTTTATAATCTATGTGTTTAAGATTATTTACTTGATTATAAATGAGTTCCGTAATTGTTTTCATTAACCATTCAGATCTGATTTTTAATGCAACTATTTTTTTTGTCATAACGGTCAAATTATTGGCATTTAAATATAGGTTGAGGAATTTTACGGTATTTAATATTGCCTAAAATTAAAAGTTAATTTGTAATTTCAAATCATATTATAGTCTACACGAGTTTCAAAATTATTTCAGAATTATTCTGGTGTAAAATAGTATGTGATTTCAAAAGGACACGATATTTAATATATATTTATAAATGAATCTACATAATAATATAGTCTGATAAAGTTTAAAACTCAATATGGATAAATAGTTATAGATTTTTTATAAATATTAATTGTTTGGTGTTCAATATATTGGTACTTACCACGTAACTAGACATGATTTCAAAGTGAATGCAATATCCAAGTTAAGTATAGAAATTAGAGTATGTATCTGAAATTGAAACGATTGATTAATTAAGATTGTTACAAACAATAATGGTGGTATATTTTAGTTATATTCATTGCTATTCTGTGTAATATACGCACTTTGACTATAAATTTGATTTATACAAATATGTACATATTTCATCTGATGAAAAAAAAAAGTTTTTTTTTTAAAGCGATGAAATAAACAATAATATTGGTTGTCATTAAAAATATAATATGCTGTAACTAAGGTACTTATAATAGGTTGTACACAACGTACATAAATATATTATATTGAATTCACAAGGATGCTATAAATACATATAAAGATGATGTCAAATTATATTATTATATATATTTTATCCGTGTAACTTATCATTTAAAATAACAATCATACCTGTATATCCAAGGCTGGGCATTAACGAGTTAAAAGTTGAAATTAAGTTAAAAAAGTTAAGTTAATTTTAATTAAGTTACTTAACGCGTTACATTTTTTTCAGATTAACTTTTAACTTAATAAGTTACTTTTTTATTAAAATCAACGTGTTAACTTCAAGTTAACTTTATACAAAAGTATCTAAATTAAGTTAAATTTTACTCGAAGAACAATGCAAATTTTTGAATAGGATTTTACTTTTTGGTACTTATACGCAATTTTAGTAGATACCTAGAATAGCATGTTCGTTAATAATCGATATACCTACCACTCACGCACACGCCGCGACGTTGGCCGTTCACGAATATTGGGCTGAGCCCGGTCTTTTTAACTACATGGAGGCTAGTATTTATGTCCATCCAGTATAGAAAATATATTGAAGTATTAGGTACTGCTTATTTTACACTACATTAGTGTGAATCAAACAATAATGTAGGTATCTTGGCAGTTGGAAGTTATTTTTTGATTTCTTATTTATGCATGGGTTTTAAAATGACGTGTTGTATTTTTATTTTTACATATATACAATTTTTCAGACAGAAGAAGTCCCTAGTAGTTTTTTTAAGCGTAAAGAATAACCATCCTTTTTTACCTTTTTACGATATAATAGGTATATCGACTTTTTTTCCTAATTAGGAAATTTTAACTTTTAACTAAGTTAAGTTACTTTTTTTTCAAAGTTAACTTTTAACTTTAAAAGTTGATAAAAAAAAAATTATACGAGTAACTTTTAACTTAACTTAACGAGTTAAAAAATATCGTTAACTTGCCCAGTCTTGGTATCATGTAGGTACTTATATAATTTTGGTGGGCATCGTAAAAATGATTAAATTATTACCTATTTAAATTACACGTTATCGTAATAATACGAGTACAACACAGTGTCGAGTTTACGGAGTGTAGGATGGATGTAATAACGTTTAATTAGGACGATAATAGATGTACTTATACGTTTTCAGGTATGCATGACGGTGTATCGAGTTGCCCTTCTGCGTCCGGCCCAGCAGGTTTACGACAATGTAAATGTAAACAGACGACGACAGGAAGGGATACGTTGGAACTTGGAAGTTACAACAACGAACGCATTTTTTCCTCTCGTCGTAAGTACAGCGTGTGTTCAAACTTCAAGATTATTGAAGACGTAGTTTTCAAGTTTTTAAAGTTTCTAAAAGTTTACTTATGCAGCGTTATAGGTATAGGTACGTACAAACTATTTCATTTTCAAACAGAAACATTGGATATTATTATTTTTATATTTTATTATTTTTCGAAATTATTGTGACTTGAAGTAGGTATCTTTCTAAGTTACGATTATTGTCAAATATTAATAATTACTATTTAACATATCTTTTTTATTTTTTTAAAGCACCAACTTTTTTTCTACTATAAAATTCAAATATTCAGAGGACGCATTTGCTGTCTTCGTCTAACCAACTGATAAAATACGAAATTTACATTCAGCATTCTCACCATAACTTCATAGTTTTTAACATTAGAGTAAATTGACCTATTGCCAAATGTATAGACCAGATAATTGTCTATAATAATGAAGCAGAACCTTTATTTTTATTACATAATTTTAGTTTATAAAGAGATATACAACTATTTTTTAATTCCCATAATTAAAATATATATATATCTTTAAAATTAAGATTTCGAAAAAATTGGAATTTAAAAATAGTTTTATTTCTTTAAAAAATATCATAAGACAGACTCTGACATATCATCGATAATTATCTCGTCTATAAATTTGGTAATAGGTAAATTTACTCTTATACTAGAAATGACGAAGATTCAATTGAAATTCTGGGCATAAATTTCGTCTTTTATCGTTGGTTAGACAGAGACAACCAATGCAAGTTTGAAAACCGATGGTTTTTGGTTGTTTTTCCAAAAACACCAATTCTTTGTGAGTTGTATAGATCAATTTAGTAATTCGATAACATTTCCGAAAACAGATTTAAATTTATCAATTTTTTAAACTGAGATATTATAAATATTATGATTTGAGTTCCAAATTAAAAAAAAAAGAAAACCAGTCAGTAGGGTGTGAAAGCATATTGCTTTGGGTAAGATATTGATAGTGGATGTATTGATTTCGAAAGAAACGATAAATCATTTAATTCGATAAAATGAATCTGAACAAAGCTTGGAGTAGTTTTATTTTACCGATTAATTAAAATTGTTCTAATTTTAATATTATATGCAACTGGTATTCAATATTTAACTATCGAAAAATAAATATTATATATTATAAAAAAATAATATACAAAAAGAAAATGTGCACGGAGTACCTATTTACAAAAATATTATAGGAAACAACTAGTTTCGTCCACGGGTTATCTTCAGTCATCAGTTTAAAAATGATTAATAAGAAAACCAAAAAACCAATACCTACAAAAATAATATGATAATTAATTAATTACTTAATGATCTATTAATTTTTTAATTTTAAATATATTGAATAATATTCAGAAGTTCCATTTCTTTAGTTATAGCATTATTATTATAAATTAAATTCTTATATTTAATATGTTAAGAATTTCTTTCATAACGAATGCACACTATTATTAATAATATATTAATTCCCCAGATCGTTTTTCGCCCCACCCGCGGTAAACGCCTTTTCCTTAGCCTTTTTTCGACTATTTTGCTGTGCGCAATCTTTCCATTTACCGATCGCTCGTATTTCGATTTTTCCGAAGATCCCAAGAAACAGTATTCCTCTATATCACCCTGTTTTGCGGGCCATTATCCGCATTTTCGAGTTTTCTTCACAGATATTTAAATCTGTGATAATTATGTACAAGGTTAATTGATCAATCCACATTGATTATATACTTTCTTCGTTAATTTTAATAACAGTACCTACATACTTATAGAATATCAACTTATTATAAATATGAATATTTAATTAAATTATGTGTTGAGCAATAGTCATATTCTGTTTGTACCTATAAAATTATTGTATGAAGTTTTATCGGATATTCTTACATTTTCATCTGGCGACAAAAGTTTTATAAAAACCAGACAACGGTAAGTTTGGCCCACTTATTCACAAAATATTTTTAAAATTTAGAAATATCAATATTATCTTCCGAAAAAATTCGGCCATCGAATGTTACGGATCTTGATAAAGTACGGGTAGGTACATAAATCGAGGTATACGAATTGTACTCAAAAGTAGTTACACTCAAAAAAATGACACACATACAAGTTAAGACTTAGAAGAAGTTGCACTTACAAGTAAGTCTCACTCAAAAGTATCTGCATCGGTAGGCATTGCCTTCAATCTAGTATATAAATAATATTAATAAGATCAATGAATATAGCTACGATTAATTGTCGTCCATGAGAGTCAAATCTTGAAAAAAAAGAAAAATACTCCAGAAGAGTTTAAAAATAAAATGTTAGGTAAATTTTTAAATGCAAACATTGTTGATTTATATTACAATGGCATTGGATCCTTATGTTTTGGTGTAATATCCCAATTTTATCCAATATCGATTAATTAAAATGTTTATATTTAAAACAATGTACAATGTAAACCGTAAATTATACAATAATGATGAATTATTTGAGTAATACATTTCTAGGTAGGTACTTGTCAATTTAAAAATAAATGTTATTGGCAACGAATGGAACAAGAGATGGATACATTTCCTTATAAGTACCTATGATTTAAATCCGTATTTTAAAAATTTTTTTTTACGTTATAGAAATAAAAATACGGTGAACAAAATTATTATAAGTTTTTAAAATAAGTGGAAACTAGTTGAAAATTAGTTTTTAAAATCCTTTTAATATATAATATCATTGCTATAAATTAGTCGGATTATTTAAAACACCGTAACAAAAAAGTACGTTTTAATTTTGTTTAACTGTTTTAATATAATAAAATATAGTAGTAACACTGATGTAAATATATTTTACGTCAAAAATGTACTTTCCGCCGGAATGAGTTCACGCTGAAACGATATTATACATAATATCAATATTATGTACGTCAAGCGTACATAATATTGATATTGGTTGATCATGAAATTTTCACTTTTGAAAAATTATTATTTTTGTTTATCACTGTTATTTTTTCTTAGTGAATTAACTTTATTATTATGTAACTATTTTATAATATTAGTTGTGACTTACACTTACTACTTACATGCCTCTTGTCGTAGTTTTTTAAAACGTTAAGTTAATACGTTTTGAGTAGATAATTCATGTCGATTATTGAATAACGTTTAACACGAATTTAGTATAAATTAATTATACTTAATTATATTAATTAAGTATAAAATCACAATACCGCAACAAGTCAGTACAATTGGATTACATTGCACATTCGAAAAATATAGTTTCCTATATAATTAAATTGTCTCGGCTATTTATATACTCATTCAAACAATGCAAATGGTAAATAATAATAATATGGACTATTTTGCAATGAACCTTATTAAATCAAAATGTATATTATTTTCTCTACTTGAAGCATTACCGAAACACGTCATGTTAATTGTTATTTTGTTCTTCGCGTTGAGTTAAACAACAAATTCACGTCGTAATGTATTTTATTATTTCCAGCGTCTAAAATAACTTATTACAATTTCGCTAGACCTTGGACACATCGAGACTCGAGAGCCAGTACTTTACTTGCTGTGCTAATAGTATAGCCAAGTTATACGTTTATGTTAAATTTACAATCACTAATACGTGACTTGTTGTTATTACATTCCTACTAAAATAGATACCTACCAAGATACTACTAATTAAAAAGTCTGTACGAATGTTAGTTTCGCATAAAAAATTGCTCAGGACCAAGGAAATGACCATTGCATATTATTATACAGTATGTTAATTAATTGGAAAGAGACAGTAGCCCAAATGAAATTTAAAAAAAGAGTGTGAATACTTTACTGTAAAAGTAAGTTTTTTTTTTAAATAAAATATATAACTAATGGCTTCTGTTTTTACATGATTTACAAATAAATATTCCAAAAATTGTCAAAAATTTTTTAGATTTTTTCAAAAAATGTTTTTGAAAAATTAGAAAATATCGATTTTATAGAATTACTTATATGAGAAAAATTTCTATTATGAAAATAAAATTGTTGAATTTTCAATGAATTAGAGCAATTTATAATCGAAAATACAACGAAATATTGCACAAATGACATGTAATATTGTACATTTTTAACACTTTTTAATACTGGTAGATAGGTACTGGTAGCTACAATTTTGCAATATTATGCTATATTTTTGAAATTATGAATTGCTCTTATTCATTCAAAATTAAACCAAATTTAACAAACATTTTTTTCTCAATATTGCCGTTATATAGCTCTATAAAATAACTATTTTTTAATTTTTTAAAAATAATTTTTGAAAAAATCAAAAAAAAAAAACTGATGATTTTCGAAATATATTTTTTTATGAAGTAAAATATCTTACGAGCATTAGGGCTATTGACTTTCCAATTAATTTACATACTGTATAATACGAGTATATAGGTATACATGAAACGATTGCTAAAGCAAGAATAGAAAAATAATTCATTGTCAATTTTTATTAGGTACTCACAATTATCATAAATTGTATAGATGTATAATTATAAATTATATATTTTTTCCATATTTAAAATCATTGGAATAATAAAAATAAGGATGACTTTTTCTATTTTATAACATTTCAATTTTAACATTTAAAATTAAAACCTTATTAAAACAGTAAATGAAAAATAGTACGGCTGGTATGAATTAGAAGCACTTCATTAGATAGAATAATGATGGTGGATGTATAGAATGTGAAAGCAATAATAAACCATTTCTTTTTTAATATGGCTCTGAAATAAGTTTAATATAATATTATTTTCATATTTACAAAATGTTTTCAATATTTTAAATAGTTTTCATATATGTATAATAAAACTCCTAGGAAAATTTGAAAATTATCTTTCTAAAATACCAACTAGAATGAATTTTCTATTAGAAAGCTTTTTACACAAAAACTGCTTAGTAGAAAAAATAGAGAACTACTTCTTCTACTAAAAAAAAAAGGTATAAAATGCATAAAATAAAATAATAAACGTATCATTGTAAAACATTCCTAGCTAAGTTCAGAATCTAAAATTGGGATCGAGCAAATCGAATGAAATTTAAATCATCATCGTGACTAGAGTGGGTCATGGACTTCATAAATATTTCTGTTATTATTCTTGGAACTAGTGAAAATAGTTGTGATCTTACATAGCTTAAACGAATTGTATCTATTTGTAGCCGTACCTACTGTATACAGGCTCTCCTCGAAATTAATTTCTATAACATAACCACTACATTATGAGCAAAACCGATTTGCACCAATACACTATTCAGTAATAAATATGAAAAACCGCGTTTAACATTTGAAAAATCAATCACAATTTCGGAGATTTCATTTTTAACATATTGTATTTTTTTTTTTTAAACTTGCAAACTCGGGTTTTTAAGATTAAAACCCAATTATTCAAAAAATTTAATTTAGAAAACATGCAATAGTTTTACGTATATTGGAAGTATCGTGCAGGATGGAAGCAGTGGCGCTATGAACGCTATGTTTAGCCGTTTGGTGAGTTGATGTATTTTTTTTGGTAGTTGAACCGGTAGATAAATGAATATACTTCGGTACCACTATATGGATGAAGGTAATCAGTATAATTGGAAATGCGTTTACCGATAGTAAAATATCTGACATCTGTAATAAAAATTACAGTTGATTCGAGTCACATTTGGTCGACTAAAAATAATTGACATTGTTATTTAAAAAATGTTTTCACCAGATAACTTTTTTAAACGTTTTTTTTTTTTTTATATATAAATAACAGCTCATTTCATAAACGATTTTTGTATTAATTTCAAGTCCTCATAAAAAGTTGTGTATTAATTTGTTTTTTATTTTATTTTTTAAAACCACAGTTTATTTTCTCATCTTTAATTTTTCTCAGATGTACTAGTTGTCTTAACTTATTCAGAAAGCCACAATTATGAAAAGTCACAAGCATATTTATTTCAAAATGTAATGAATTATTTTACTGGTATGTGATTACATAATAATAAAAAAAAAACAGTACTAACACATAACTATTTTTTAATTACTTTGAAATATATTTTTATATTTTTCAATTGTAAGATTTTCATTTTTCAAATATTTTTATCAAAATTACCTATACAGAACCCCTTAAATATCGGATGTGTTCCGTCCTATTAGGTGATATTTTGTCTACATTTCTATGCAACAACGATATAAATCGGTTTGATAGATAAACTAATATCATAAACATAATATCTGGTATACCTACAGTGTTCGGTATAATAACCGGGTATCCACTATCTTGATATTTTTAATTTTTGAAACAACTATTATACATAGTTCTAAAGTTTTACAGTTTTGAAAAAATTATGAGAAACTTTTCACCATACATTTTAGTGTCAAAAAAATTAAACTAAAGTATCACCACATTTGTTTATGTTTATTAATTAAATTAAGTATTTAAGAGGATGCCACATACCCGTTTTTGAAAAGCTTCGTGTATAGGAAAATTTTATAAAATGTTAAAGAAAATGAAAATCCAACATTTAAAAAATATTTAAATATATTTTAAAAGTAGATAATTTAAATTAGCTCTGTATCAGTAATTATTTTAATTATTGTGTATTCGTGATATTTGTTTAAAAAAAATAAGTTTTACTCGAATATAAAACACCATGGTGCTACAATCAAAATAAAAATACTGAATTTTATAACTACATGTTACAAAGTGCATTTGTGCATTTAGGAACATATCTATAAACATTTGGTTATTTCATGTACATTGATTATATGATCACGTAAGATTAGATTTTAGTCCCTAGTTTTGTACAAGTGGCATCTTCTTAAGACTAATTAAAATACATAAATAATAAATGTATACTTTTATTATATTTTTAAAACGATTTATCTCTCCATTAGATATTTAAATATTAAGTTTTTTATGCCGGTTGAAAAATGTCAAAATATGGAGATACTTGGTTATTGCACCGAATCTTTCAATTATAATATTACAGACTAAGTTAACTTGTAAATATTCTTAAGATATTTTATTATACATGTTTTAAAATAAAAGTACTTTTTAAATTCTTCAATATTATTAGTAATTTATTACTTTACAAATCGATGTCGATGTCTCGAACTGAGTATATATTTAAAGGATAATAATTATAGGTAGTACAAAAATTTGGTCATATTTTATTATATAAGAAGATTATATTACTTATATATTTATTATTAAACAAGTTGTCTTGCACGTATGCTATATTTTAAACTTCAATTATTATTTTGAACACTCAAGTAAAAATATGATTAATAACTAAATTAATAATTAAAATATTGCGAATAACACTTCGCAAATTGTTTGTATTTGCAATAAAATATATATTTTGTTATATACAGAGTATCAAAAGACATAGATAAATGTGCCTAATAATTTTTGTTCATCTCTTATGTGTTGTATTCAAAGTTTTAAATTTTATTTTTAAGAATTTAAAATGAAAATTTATATTATAAAAAATGTTATAAATATTTTTCATTATAAAATTTTTATTCTAAATTCAAATTTTCATGATATCTCTCATCTATGAAATTTGATTTTTAAAAAAATGTTGAGGAAATATTTTTAAATGTATGGGTTTTAAAGACTATGTATACTTTTCATAAACTTAAAAACTGTTTTTAAAATAATATTCGGAAATGTTAAAAAATTTTATTTTTGTTTCAAGGTTCTAAATATTAATAATATTTATCTCCAGACTTGGATAAAGCAGTTTTTATAAAAGTATTACAAACACATTATTCCGAATGCTTTATGATAATGAAATTCCCAAAGTATTTGGCAATAAGTATTCCAATTATTTTCTATAATGAAAATATTAAGTAGGTAATATATATATATATATATATATATTATTAATATAAACCATAGACAATGTGTGTTTGAGGGGTTTTTAATATTTTAGGACCTGGGCGAACAATGTACATTAAATTCTGACGGAAACGTAATAAAAAAATTCTTTTAAATATAAAATTGGAACCTTTAATGTATTTTTTTTAAAAGAATAAAAAACTTTTAAAAATTATTCAAAATACTGTATAAAATACTTTCAAAAATAAGTATTTAAAAATATTCAGAATACCATACAAGTCTGCTTATATCACTGCTAAAAAAAAAAAAAAACTGTATAACATATTTAAAAACACAAAAAAATTGAGTAGAACAAAATAAATGTAGATATTAAATTAATTGTCCTGTTACATCCTGTGTAAAAAAAAATATATAAATTGGAAATTCGTGTTCCTATATAACAAGAACCACCGTACTTGTTTCAAGATATGCAGACATATGACTGGTACAATATGTTTTATTATGATTCAAAAATATATCAAACAACTTTATAGTAAATGTGTAATAAATTATTATATAACCTTTCGAATTTATACCTAACACAACTTAATCATACCTTGCCTGTAATAAATATTATTATTATATAAGTATATAAGTAATCATATTGTTTTCACAGTATAGGTATACTGTGGCTAATTCCTTTAGAAGGAATATTTTCATGGTCAATTTTTATGTATATTTTATTTAATTCGTATTTAAATAAAATAAAAAAGGAATAGAAATACTATACCTATGAATTTTGACAACTAAATATAAAATAATTTCATATTATTTAGTAATTTATCTTGACATATTTTCAGTTTTTTATTTTTATATAGTAACCTAAACAAGTAGATATTTGAATACAGATAATAATATTTATTCAAAACACTTAGTTATAAAATATTTACCTAAATATAAATATTATTAATATTTAGATTTTCTGAATTTTTAAATCATGTTGTATTCAATTGCGTATTTAAATTTTTTTTTTTGGGGGGGGGGGCTTAAAATATGATTATTAGCAAAAAATTAAAATAACATTGTTATTTGAAGATTTTACGACAAGTGTGTGGACTATATTCCATATAATTTAAATCCAACACATTTCATAAAAATAAAAATATAATTATTTTTATAAAAGTATTTATATAGTAATGTATTTTGGTTCTGGAAAGATCCGGTACCCTTAGGTAACCTTTCCTTGTGTATACGCCACTGGTTATATTGTGTTCTCATATTTAACTTAACTTATTCGAGTTAAATTCTATTATTAACTTTTTGATCATTGTTAATTATAATATACGAATATAACGACAGACATAACGAAATATTTACCATAGTATAAATTATATGATGAGGATCCTTAATGGCAAATACACTCTTGTGGCATATTTATATTCGCCATTTTATTATTTGTGCTTAAATAATTAATGGGCATTTTTATTCAAATATATATTTAAATTGTAAATACAATTTCACTGAAACCTTTAATTTATAATTGAAATATTTTTAACAATTTTTTGAAATTCGAGTAAATAATATTAGATTTTTCAATAAATTGATTTAATTCTTATATTATTGTATAAAATGAACTTGAAATTAAACTCGTCAGTTACATATAAATCATGTATAACATGTTAATATGTTATGTATGACGAAATTTATATTTTATGTTAAATGATTATATTGGAACAAAGTACCTAACTCGGTAATTAACTTCACTTTTAACTTAAGAGGACGTCGTACGAACTGGTTTTAAGGGGTTCTGTATAGGCAATATGTAAAGAGATTTTTTAGAAAAATGGAAATCCAACAATTTAAAAAAAATTAAATATATATTTAAAATAATTTAAAAATAGTCATGTGTTAATTATATTTTTATTATCATGTAATCATGATATTTGTTAAAAAAAAACCATGTTTTCGAATTTTTCATTTTATCAACGTTAATTTGAAAATAAATAAACATTTCGTTTTCTCGTAAAAACATGAAATAAAAAAAAAATACTATAGAGAACAAAATTATCCAGCGGTCTACGTGGTAGGTTTTGATATGTGGGTTCTTACACGTTTTATGAATTGTTAAAAAATCTTTTTATTTTATTTTTTAATAACTATAAATCTTGAAAAAAACAATATATAAACATATATATAAAAAAACGGGCTACGTCAGGTACTAGATAATGTTATTAGCTATAATTTGTTTTTTATTATTTCGTATTCCTAACATGTTTGTAAGTTGATAAAAATTAAAAATTTAAATGGAAGTTTTTCATTAAAATTGTACGACGCGCGACGTTCTTTATCTTGTTTTTTCCCTAGTAATGTCCAGTCTCTTAAATGAAATATTAAATATCATATACCTATTTGGTCGCAGGCAACAGGTAGTGGTAAAATATTTAAACAGTAACATAAATACCAATGTACAAAAGTGATAAGATAGATATTATATTCGGAGTGATGGAATGCGAATTCCATATTTATTATGACGTTTACACAAATAAACCACTTGTTGACTTTCAAACATCGTAAAACAAACAGTGGTGGCAGTGGCGACAGATTATATCCCCCAGACTAGGTCATCTGGCCACGGTTGACGACGGCGACGCCACTAATAAATTATTACAATTTATAGATATTATATTAACGTTACACGCGTGCGTTTTATATATATTATATTACAAAGAAGACGACGATTTGAAGATGCGTCAGGGTCTTTTTCGGAGACGGGTTTTTTTTTTATGTTTTTTTTTTTTTTTCACTTTTTTTATCATTCCTCCTACAGGTATAGATATGATAGTAACTCCGGTATATTGTCAGACTAACACGTATATAATGTATAAACGTAAAACCGGATTACAATAATTGCAGCGTATATTATATTATTATGTAGGTACCTATAATATTATGTGTGCATATTTATACAAATACATACATATATATATATATATATATATATATATATGCAAATACGATAAAATTGCATAATATTTAATGGCCCTCGTATACAAGAAATTGTTTTTTTTTTTTTTTCGGACACTTATTTGTCGCGTATTACAGTAATATTGTTATTGTCGTCAGAAAAGAGAAAATAAATAATAGGTTAAACAACAATAAGCAAGGCTGGATCAACATTATTCTTGATCTTTTCTGGCATTCAAAACACTTGAAAATGTCAGCACTACCACTACATACCTCTGAAATTTTCCCGGTCTTGCACTATTTCGATTTTTATCGATCTTTAGAATTTCCGAAAAAATTTCAAACCCGATGAATAATTCTGAAAATAATTATATTTTCTAATAATAATAATATCTGACGATAAGCAAAGGAAATTCGATTCTATGATCATTTAAATGCAAAATATTAATTTAATTGGAAGCAAAAAAAAAAAAAAAACAATATAAAATTTGGTTTTGGATCAATCGACTGACATGACATTCTATACCAATAAATAATATACCAACGAGGACAATGGATCACCGACTAATAAATATAATTTTATTTCCTTGAATTTTACAAAAATACATATTAAGTAATCCTCGTTTCTACAGATTAATCGACTAAACACCGATTAACAAAAAAAAAAAAAATGTTTTATAATTCATCACAGCACTCAATACGTAGAATATATAAATTGGTCAAATATTATATTTAAACGACAGAAATGTTTTTTCATATTTTAGATTTTATATATTATATAAATTATATATTATTATTATTTACCTATTATTATTTATTATTATATATTACATATTTTAGATTTTAAGCATTTACGAATGATTTTTGGGTTTTATAATTGTTTTATTTTTATTTTGCTGTTGAACTTTTTGACTTTTTTGATAATTTTTTAATTCAAAAATACCAAGAGCGGGTAAAAAAAAATTAACTCTAAATCAGTCACATGAGGGTATGAATATGAAATTATAAATTTAAAAAAAAATCATAAATAAATACACTACATAAATGCTGTATAACAATCTGTAATTAAGAATTAGTCTATATAATAACCTTTAATCGATATTTATAGATTACACCTATATATTTTTAATACTTTCAAATTTTAACTGCTGAAAAACTATCATCAAAATTGGAGCAAGTAATTTTTACTCTCACGTTCCTTTTAACATCAAAAAGAATTATAACAAAATTAAAAAAAAAGTCATATTAAAAATCTGAAAACAGTATGTAAAAATAGTTTTTCAGAATATTTAATCTTATGGGATTGTAGGGCAAAGTGTGGACGTTAACATTTAAAGACTTATTACTCACTTATATGTGGAAATTTTAACTACAAGTGATTTATATAATTATGCGTTTTTCAAGTTAAATTAAGTTTTAGAAAGTTGGGAAGTAAAACTGGAAAATGTAACTTTTGCACTGGTTATAAATATTTTTATTTTTACAAGTTTTATATAAAGTTTTTAATTAATTTTTTTTTTAATATATATGCAATAGAAGAGTTACTTATAACATCTTTAAATTTGAAAAAATTCTAAGCTTTTCATTATTATATTTCACATATTCACCTATATACATATTTAATTATGGGATTCTATGTCATACGCCTAGGAATGTTAAAAGAAACAGGCCTTCTTAAAATGATTATATTTTCCGAAAATAATGGTTCTATAAAATTGGAGATTTTTTTTTGGATTTGAGTTTTACTATTATATTAAATACCTACCCATTAATTCAATTGATCACCCGATATCCTACCTGACGAGTGTCTTTGTACTTTCACCCGATTTTTTTGTCTCATTTAACGAAATAAAATCATATTTTGTCATATCGGTCAATTTTACTGTCAGCATATTGGGTGTCGGTCAATTGTCCAGTTCCTGTAGAATTCAAGATACTTAAAATTAACTCAACTTTTTAACTTGGACTAATATACGTACTCGTTAATGTCCAGCCTCGATAAATACCTAGTAAACTCAACTTTATACGTATAAGAATATTGTCCAGTCTCTGATGACAGTATTAATAAAATAAAATATGTCTCTTCCCCCTTCTCTCGTCCGTTTGATATTAAATCCGAAAGTCTGGTTACTGCGGGTGACGAATTATTTAGAAATAAATCACTTTTTCTTGACGACAACAACAGTATAATAGAACCCATCGACTATACTCGTATATTCTCGAAAAATACATATATAATATGCTATGTGTGCATACACGACAGTCCAAACCACTAATTTGCATACCCGTGAAACCTTAAACGCTAAACAAGTGTTTGAACAGTTTCACACGTAGGTAAGTATATCATAGTGGAAACACGACGCGTAGGCCTATACGAGCGTATGTGTAAATATTGTGCTACTTTCTATTTTCACTCTCCTGCGGGACAGCAATTATTATGCAGTTGCACCGGCAGGATAATGGTGTTTTTAAAACAAATATTAAATCATGTTCTATAGGGGAGATAGGACGACGATGAAGAAAAACAAACGAGCGCAATATGCATTTAGGCCTGCTCGTCGTGCACTCACCCGTTCCACGCGATCTGTACCTACGTGTAAGTCCAGGTCACATCACTTCACTTTCAAGTCAATAAACGTGAAAACGTGTACAACTTTACTGCAATTGCTCAACACCAAAATTGAAATCGTATTAAATATATACAGTATATATATATTTGTATTCTTTATTATACAGGCACAAGACACGTGTTGGAGCTGGAAGCAAGATAGTTTTCTTTTAATTTCAATATTCCGGAACTCAATGTCAAAAAATATAGTATTAAATTCTATGTCATTTCTTTAACGTAAAACAACCATTTTTTAAACCGAAATTTCGAAAAAAAAATTGGCGATACAACTATTTTTCACTTTATGGTTGTTTATTTAAAAAAAAAGTGTAATTCGTATCCGCTTATATCAATATCCGTTATTATGAAATATTCGGTTCACATTGTACCTAATTTTTCCATTACGTGGTTCACGATTTGTAGCAAATGCATTTTTTCTCTCCTCATCGTATATTCTTCGTTAGCATTTTTTATAGTTAATACATATTATATAATTATACAATAGCAAGATAGGCAGTTACCTATATTTTATTCTAAGCGTAGCGAAGAAGCTATTTGGTACTTTTGAAAGGTAATTTATAGATTTTCCTAATCATTTGTTTAAGCGTAAAAAACCACCTTTCATATAATTTTACTGTGTATGCAGTATGTAATATTTTATAAAAGCAGAGGAAACAACAAATAAATAGCTGTTATTATGATGGATTTTTTTTTTATAAGGTCAAATGTAATTTTAATAATATGTTCAATGATTATACTGAGAATTATATTTAGAATCATTTTTTTTAAATCCAATTATTTATCATCATTGATTTCAAATTCAATACATCCACTTAGAGTATCCTGTTCGATAAGGCAAGTGCATCCACTTAATGAAAAATAAATAACGCAAATAAGTCAAATTAATCCAAAAGTATTTTAACTCGTTAAGTATTAAATTAAAATAGAAAAAAAAAATATTAACTAAATTCACTTTTTTAAAGTCGTTATTTTTTTTTTTTCCATTAGAGAAATAAAAATGTGAATCTGTTAATTTAGTAGGCAATGGTATATACATTTGTACATGTTACTTTTATAAATATTGAGTAATAACTATTAGTTACTAACATCAAGATAATAATCACCTATAATTATTATATTTCCATAATTAAATCTCGTGTGGGAGAATATTATAGTATAATAATTGGCTTATTTTATTTTATTTCTCTCTCTGTAGTTTATGCACATTATACATAACGATAGTACCTAGAATCTTAGTTTAATAAATTATGAAATTTATTTTTATTTTTCTGTGAGTAAAATGATTTTAAACTTTGGATTTGATTTTTTTTTTTGTGTGTTTTACTAGTATGTGGTTTTGTTTCTACTTGAATCATACAATCTTAGAATATACAGTAAGTTATCAGATATTTTTCGATATACTCACGTTGATCGATATTAAAAATATTTATTTTTGTTAGAATTGTTAGGATTTAAACTTTATCATCATTTTAGAAAATCGTTTATTATAATTATCATTATACATATTAAGATATATTTGAAAATCTTAATGTCAGTTTATGGAAATTATAATTACCTTATATTAGCTGGGAATTTTTTCAAAATTAAAATAATTATCTATTAATTATTAAATGTTTTGTGATGGAACTAAGTTTTGAAATATTTAAATTCGTTAGCCGCTTGGTACTGTATGAATTAATGATGTACATGAGCACATTGAGTGGGATGAAATTTAGATTTTCGAATTTTCAAACGTTCAGGACTGCGTATGCAAATCTAAATAGTATACATTTCATTATAATCCGAAAATAGTAAAATGATATTCCCCCTTAACCAGTCAATGCCAGTCATTGAAGAATAATTAAATTAATTAAATAAAATATTTATTTCGTTAGTATTAACTTCTAACTTAATACTTAATTATTTTGTTATGTAAATTACGAAAATTGTCTACCCCTGCAATGTTAATCAAATGAAAATCTAAACTACTTAAGTTACATATAAATGGAAAAAGCTATTAACTAATTTAGCTAAACAGTTTAAAATTGAATACATTTTTGACTAGTTAACGTCCACATTTGGATTTTAGTCAATATACAAAAAATACAAGAATATAATCGTCGAATTATCCGCAAAAACTACATGTAGCGATAAGTAGTTAATTCAAGTTATGTTAATAATATTTTATTAACTCATATTTTTGTTAAATCATTTTAAATCAACTTAATTCAGTTAGGTAAGAAATATATTAACTAAGCCAGTCTTACCAAAATTGAAAAATAAAAATAAAATCAATTGAAAATCTAAACGCGTGAATAAGTCATTCCGATTATATTTTAATCGTTCTATTGCATGAGTACAAACGGAAGGAAAACAATATAAACAACACGAAATTATCGATATAAATAATGATAAAATATTTCATTTTTTTTTTTTCATAATCGTATACCTATGCCGATGTAGGATCTTCGCGAGTAAAACAAAATGCAATCAGGTACGACCTATAGACCGTGACATTATGAATTCAGATTTTCTTTTTATTAATTATCATAATATGTAATAAACACGAATAAAAAAACAACGATGACTAATTAAACTTCATTTGAATATACAATTAGACGACTGTAAATGAAAAAACCTGCTCTCTGTGCAGGGTTGTACACTTTCAGAATTCTTCACAGCGTATGTATACGGGCGCATATTTTGGAAGGCCGGTAAAAATATTATAATATATACCTACGTCCTACACGTCGGTCATTAGCATTGTATACAAATTTCATATCACTTATACAATATAATCACGGTCGCGTTTGCACATTTAATCTATAATATGTTATTAGGTACTTATTACCGTCAAACTCTGATGTTAGGGGGAAAAAAAATGTAAAACTGGTGGTCATCGTTTGGATTTCAAATGCAACGTTCAATCATTTCTTTCAATAATACGGTTGTGAACGAAGCTTGATGAAGTAGGTATTATTTTCCGATTTAGTAAAATTTTCCATTATTTTCTTCCTTTGCACCTAAGAAAATAAAATCTAAAATTTTACCTTTTTAAAATACTAACTATGGTAAATTTCCTATCAGAAAGACTTTTACCCGAATAATCCTACTCGAATCCAAACAGTATTACACATATACATAAAAAACCAATCAAATTTCAAAATTTTACAAAAAAATAACAGAAAAAATATTTTTTATATATATTTATATATTTTAAAAAATATTTGAAATTTTGACCACGCCAATAGATTAATATAGTAAATATTTAGTATACAAGTTTTTAAAATTATAAATTTTACAGTTTTGGGTAGTATTTTTTTACACTACAGAAAACTACTGGGAAAATTCAAAATTACCCCAGTATAAACTAGAATGAATTTAGTATCAGAAAGCTCTTTACTCGAATATGTCTACTCAACTATTTCTACCCAAAAATATATATACCTACATACATATACATACATAAATATAAAAAATATTATATATTTATGTCTAAATCGGTAACTATGGAAAGTGTATTTAGTATTTTCCATATTATAACATTTTTTCGTTAAGATCGGTTGTATTCCTTAACGCTGAAGAAAACTATTTTAAAATCGAAAAATTAACCTCTTTAAATTACTGCATAGAATTAATATGCTACCAGTGAGCGTTGTACCTAAACATTTTTACTAGATTCCTTCGGCCTGAAATGTGTATTGGTTCATGCCTAAATAAAACAATCATTGTAAAATCAAAACATTATTTACTACGATAATAATTAAAATCAATATCTTAGTCCAAATACAGATAGTGGAAATTGGTTAATTGTTACTTCGGTTCTTGGCTACGATATTGGTGACCATATTTTGTAAATTAAAATACGGCACAACAATAAAAAAGGCCATTTATTAATTTTACTAACATTTTCATTAATCGTAATAATTTTAAAAAATGTCATTCGTAATCTCTTATGAAAAAACAGGACCTCAATTCCAAAAGCGGAATAAAAAACGTTCCGTTTAATTTGTCAGGATAACGGGATGCAATCCTTAATAATTATTTAAAGTATAATCATTATTTATAATTTAAAAGCAAAGATAAATCATTTCATTTTACAGACGATTCTGAGTGAATTTCGGCAACTATAATATTAAAATAAAATAAGAAACTATGATAATTGTATTTGTATATTATTATTTTCACTATATTTATAAAATATTTTTGTTATAAAAAGTAATTTTAGGTTTCTAAACATAAGTTTAGAAACTCATCCTCAGACAAGTTAGTGTATTACTATTATGATTATTATTTTAATTTTGATAATTAATGATACGTTAAAAAAACATTAGAAAACCGATTCTGAGCAAACTTTGTGTCTCGGTATAACATTATTTTCCAATTTATAAATTTTTACTTTATTTTCGGCAGTTTTTCTTTATGCTTAAAAAAACTACTAATAAACCCAAAATTGACGTTTCTATAAAGTATCTACTACAATAAGTTGAATACATTTCCCATCAAAAAGCACTTAACCCAAAATCACCTACTCAATTTCATTCCTAAAAGTTGTTTCTATAACAAATAGTATCAAAATTATCTGCACCAATATGATTACAGTAAATGGAATTCATTATAATATAAAAATATTAATTGTATGATACCATAACAGTTGCTCAAAAATGTATGTATAATTAAATAAAAATAAATATTTAAAAAAAATAGTCCCTATGAGAAATTCATTATGTTTTTGAGTGCATAGACAACTTGACCCAATAAGTTCATTTTAGTATTTCATAGATATATGGGTATATCTATATAATATAATATAGTAATTAATGTGATCAGGGAAATACTTTTATTTTTTATTGAAAAAAAATATGACGACGCCATATACATTATTTCAGTAATTATAGTAACCATATCCACTTTATTTTTCATTTTAAAAACAATTAAAAATTTATGAAAAAAAAACAAATCGAAAACTTACCTCTGGAAAGTACCACATAAAGTATTATAGAGTGATATACTCTTAGAAGAGAGGCCTCTCTACATATCCTCTCATTACATAATCATATATTCCTTTGCGAAATAAAATTAGATAATTAATTAATTTTGTTTTACGACAGATTGTAATAGTTCGTCACATTTTGGTTAAATGTTTTTCTTCTAGAGAAGTAGAGACAATGAAAAAACCCTACATTTTAATCATACCAATATACATAAAATGTAATTAAATATATATACTACCAGTCCTACATATAACCTGTAACAGACAAATCGTTTTACAATTTATTTTACAGAACTTTGATTATAAGATACTATGGATTTTGGGAATCACACGAATAATTGTATACGATCGAGATAAACAACAGCGCATTTATTTTACATTAGGAGTACCATCTTGAACGAATTTGTTGTAAAAATAGCGCTTTACTCGACCCCTTCTACCTAGATAGTTGTTTTCGGAAAAATTATTTTAATTATTTAATAGACATCATTGTTAATCAATAGATTCCTTCCTTTCGCTAAAAATCTATGATTGAATTAAAAAAATTAAATCTACAAACAGGGACCGTATTTTTATTTTTATATAATAGTATTTTTTTTCCTTTTCGACAAGTCCATTCCGAATCCATTTTCTGCTTTCTAAAACATATTTTGATTTCCTCTATACTTATTACGTTTATATGCAGTCGTTAATCCGCATTAACTTAATGCGCATTAGGGTTCGAGTTTACATGCATCTAAATAATAAAAATATTTCAAATAGAAAACGCAAAATGTGCAGAATATTAGAATAACCATGATATCTGATAAATAATAACTGATAACCTAATCACTGCGAGCCATTAATGCGCATTTAAGCGTTTACATGTATTTCTTAATCCGGAAGTTTAATTATAATCGAATTAAATAATAAATGCACATTAACAACACGTTTATATGCACCCAACTCCCGGATTAAGTGCAATGCACATTAACGGATGCATGTAAATGTAGTAACTGATATCAAATTAAAATGAAAAATGTATTTTTCTTCTCTTTCAATGTTATTTTCACTTATATTCGTTTGTTATGTAATTTTCTTATTAAGCATATAGATTACAAAATATTATTTCAATACCTATGAAATTACCAAAATAAAAAAAGAGAAAATGCAAACACCTAACTACTCTGCTATAATTCCCATGTATTGTCCCTATAATACCTATAAGACCTATTGGTTTGTTTGCAACTATTAAATCTAAAGTCTAAACCAAATGTTTTAAGCAAGTCATATAATTTTAATAAAAATGTACAAATAAACAAATAGGTATGTAAGTTTAATATAGATACTTGAATCCTTAATTCCTGATTAAATTACATAGATACAACCGTGAAGCGAAGATATAAGTATAGGTATCTTATAAATAGCGCGTTTGGTGCTTTGAATATAAATTTTTTTTAATAAGTACCTACTGAATATGCAATCACTATATTTTATCATATCACTCAATGTGACAATGTGTATTATTGAATTAATAATATAGCTTACGTCCTACCGTTATTATAACTTTACACGATGGATAGTAATTAAATATTTGGACGCCCACATAATACAATACAGTTATTAGCCTTGAGATGATTGTTTAAAGTCAAGGATATTACAAAACTGAATATTTACTCGTGGTAAATTACTCAACAATGCAATGGTTTGGTAAACATGATGAATATTCTCATCCTATTTTTCTAGATCGTCCATATATAAATCCGGTGTTAAAGCCGTACTACATAATATTATATGGACAAACTGTAGAACTGAAAATAAATCTCTGTGGGTATAACTAATTTATACAAACTCACTCCGTATCTCTACTGTGTAATTATAATATTATATTATAGTTTAGATTTTAAGATATGTGTTTTAAAATTTCCTCAGAAAAAAGTAATTATATTTTTATTTTATAGATTTACTATCATTTTTTATCAAACAAATCTCATATTGAATAAAATAGTTTAATAACTAGGTACCTATATAAAATATAAACTTTACAAACAATTAATTAATTTATATAATGTCTAAAAATCAATAACTTAACTCAAAATTACGAATTAATTAATAACTCAAAACTCATAATTTTAAACTACGAAGTGTTAAAACATGAAATTATAAATATTATCAATTTCAGTTGTCAAATTTAGGTAGTTGTTATGCTATCCTATGCTATCACCTATCACTTATTATAGATATCAGACTTAACGTATACATTTAACAATAAAATAAAAATGAGAAATCACGTAATCTAAGAAACCACGTATTCCGATAACAGTAAACGAAATAAATTTAAGAGTGGAAATATTAAGGCTATTGGAACATTTGGAGCATCACGTATTTTTTTGCATTTTTAGACCAATAAACGGAAGATTAATTTATATAGTTACCCAGTGCTTGAATTGGAAAAATAGAAGAAAGGGTACTCTCGGCCTTTCAATAAATGAGCATTCTCTCAAACTATGTAACTCGTATACTGTAAAAAAATAATTAGTAAGGGTGCTCTCATAATGTTATAAAATAGTCATATAGGTCATAGGAGCTCTGTCGCCCTGCGCACCTACCCCAAATTTTAGCACTAGGTACATAAGGTACAAACTTTAATACGTTCGATAACTATTTTGATTATGCGAATTAACTTATTATAACTTTTTTCTGGATTATGTAGAAACATTTTTTAAAATTTAATAAGCCTTTTTAGGTAAATTATAATAATAAGCTTATTTTAAAAAAAAAAGAAAAGTTTTTTTTTTAATTATATACTTTTGTGTATACTTGAATTGCCATTTATTCCAATTAAAATCCAGGATATAGCTGTTATGAAAAAATCCATATCGTAATAAATGTGGGTATAAATTATAATATATATATTTGTGTAACAATATACCTAACAATTATATTATATTTAAATGACTTGCCACTTATTTATTTACCAAAAAAAGGAGCTACCTACTTCAAACTAGATGTTTTAATTAAAATTTGAATCCCAATTTTTTTAGTAAAATGTAATTATTTTATGAATAACTGCAATTTATTACCTATTTGCCTACCTATAAATATTTGATATTTAATATGATTTTTTTAAATTTGTGTCATAAATGTAATTTTTCAAATTTAGAAAAATAATGTTATTTAATATAAATATATATACTTATTCATTAAAGTTTCAAGTTTTATACTTTTAAGCTTTGATTAGACCATCGTTAAACTATAGTTTTATACTTTATCTACTACAAAATTATTTTTATTTCAACTACTTCACAAGTACTAAATTTTAACTTCATACCTCTTTACTATTAAATTTACTGAGTAATATAAAATATTCAATATCTATCTGACATCCTTCCACTTATTATCGAACCATTTTTAAGCTCATTACTATTTGTACTTACATTAATATATATAAGTACTAAGTACATAATATGATATTGTTATTGTCATAATTTGTATTTTATTTTCTGTACTTGACACTTATAAATTTGGATATATGCAAGACATTAATAAAATGATGGTCTTCGCTTTGCTTACAGGATGTTATTTAAATGAAGCTTTAAATTGCCAAACACACCCACATTGATTTATAATCAGTAATCCTACACTATATATACTGATAAAATCGAAAAATTGGTATTCACATTTCATTATCAACAAATTTTCAATTTTAACTAATCTTTATCCAATGATGGAACATATTTTAATAATAATAAACCGGTAGTATCCCGGCTAAACCAGGACGAATGGCAACCCTTGTAATATATACCCCTATAAACTATAAATTAAGTTGTATTGTAAATGTTTAATTTTTTTCTACATAACCTAATAAAAAGATTAATGAATACAAATATTTTAACAAAATTTAAATCGGACCACCGAGAGTATGTAGGTAGGTACTAGATAATAATCTTTCCCTTTTAGCAGTTTCGTGACAGTATAGGGGGCAAATTAAAAAAAAACGTAGAGAGAATTTAAAATTTCTGAAAATTTAGAGTGATTACAGCTCACACACACTAACGTTCATTTACATATAATATAAGGTATGCAGTATATGCCTGCCTATATAGGGAATTATCAGCTCCAAAAGCCTTCAAACTTGAATTCGTTTTTATTTTTCCCATTAAATCCGTATTTTCTGAATCACGGAAAGACACGATATTCTCACATTTTTCCAGCAAAAAGAACAGATATTTTAATCCTCTTTAATTATTATTAAGCAACTTTTGAGTCTCGTTTTTTATGAATATTGGGACATTGTAGAAATTTGATACTTGAATTAAAAAGTACGTATATATCTATGTTAGTGTTGTAATAATATGTCGACATGAAAGAAATATAAAATACGCTTATGGGACCATCACAAAAATATTTAAAATATTTTTTTTATTTTGTAAATTAATTTTCATATTTAATTTGAATAAGATTATTAAGCATAAAATAATTCCCACACACACACAATACACATACGCTTTAAATAGTAAATATATATTTCCAGATTACAGCATTATTCAGTTGAATTTCTCAAAATATAATTTAATTTTAATTTATTAAAACCTATTTGTATCTATTCGTGAATTAAACATTCAAATCGCAATTGAATGAACGGACGTCAGACAAATTTCATAGACTCGTCCAATATTATTACTAGGATAAACATTTTTATAATCATTTAATAGCGGTAAAAATTAAATAAATATATACATTTTTTGTTGTAGTGTATTAGGATTTATATCATTATTGACACTATTTTTTCTTTTGTCGGATGCTCATTTACTCGGATACTCAAACATAGTAATATACTTATTTTGATATAAGACAATCACATAGTATATTATTGCATAACATTGAATACAAATATTTACTAAAAATAATAATAATTGATTTAATAGAATTTGTTTAAATTTTTTTTAAAATAGATAAACACTGAAAACATTTTAGTTACATTGATATTTTAATAATATATACCTAATGCATAACCAGATTTTACGACAAATGTTTAAAACTTATAATAAAACATTATGAAACATTATAATCATAATACATTATGGTAGTGTACTGATGTATTTTAATAATTTTTAGGGCTTTGAGTATGACAACTATTTTACTTTCAATTTTTGAGCTTGAAAAAATATTTTTCCGGGTTAAGTTACCGGGATAAGTTACTTTTAAAAAGTAACTAAGTTACGTTTCTAAATACAAAATAAAAAGCTAACTAGAGTAATTTTTCGTTACCTATATGCAAAAGTATTGCGTTACATTACTTATTTTACTCGATATTTTTAACATTTAAAAATATCAATAAAAAAAAAAAAAAATAATATGAAATGTCAAAATGTAATTTCTTTCAATAACAGGATGACCATACGTCCCGTTTTACTATTTTATTTTTTTGCATTTTTTGCTTATTTACTGTTTTCAATGTGAAAATATTGCCAGAAAATTATTACGTTTTTATTATTGTCCCATTTTTTAATTTTCAAAATAAATTTTACCACACCCTACTCTATAATTGTTAAACGTCATGGTTTGAATTTATCGTCAAAAGGTCAGCTTTTGCTATAGGTACGTACCATCTTCGGATTTATACTACTATTAGAAAGGGTCTTATTTTTTATTTATATAGAATTGATAATAATGTAAGTAACGCATCATTTTACAAAGTTACTTATAAATAACCAACACTGAGTGTAAGTTGCCAATGAAACTTAAAATTCAAAAAATATAAAGTGATAGTCACAATAATAATAATAATTGACAGTCCTATTTAAGTGTTATTTCTATATGAGGAATAGGTACTTTTTTTTTTATCTTGAACACACGAACACTTATAATAATTATAAGGTGCCTCTATGATGGCCTCAACCCGTAAAGGGCTTTGAAAATCAGAGAACAACACACGCATCATCATAATATACGACCATAAATTATATGGCTATACATGTAAAAAAATGTTAGAAAATTGTAAAATCGTAGGAAAAAAAAAAATCTCACAGACAATCGCATATCTATGATTTCAACTGAACATTCACGTTTTTGATGTAATATATACCTCCGGAAATAATGGAAACAAGTTCACGACAATTTACTGCTGGACGGATGATGTTCGGTCTATAGTGTCAAGTTCGCGTGCTCAAGTATTATAATATATACGCCTATAATACAGTTAACTATGCCAAGGTGCACGAAACTCGAATATTTCTATATACAAACTCGGTAAACATGTTTATACGATGTGCAACTAACACGATATCGACGTTTATAATAATTATTTGCTTTCGGTATATATACGAGTATAATATACTGCAATATCGTGCACTTTAGGTTAAGCGACGGATAATTTATGTATCTACGCGTTTTATCTATTTCTTATCATATTTTTACTTTAGCTAACACAATTTAAGGACACTATATTATTACGCATAAGGAAAATACTAAATCGAAATTGTTAAACCGTTTCAAAATAGGTATCTAAGGCAGGTAGGTTTTTTCTCTCTCCATCGTTCAATAATAATAATAATAATAATAATAATGATGATCATAAATATATTGTGCTCATACGTATACGCTGAACGGCGAAACATTTTTTTAAAATTAAAGAAATTCAGAAATTAAAATAATATTCCATCGAAATTTTCTGTCCCGACAATTATAAATAAACTATAATGATGAAATAAGTATAATAATAAATAAATAAATGATAATAAAAATATTTTTTTTTAAATAGCAATTGCTATTCGAAAATTGAATTTAAATAAAAATAAAATCCGGTCAGTAGAGGTTGGAAGCATTTCGTTAGTTGGATAAGATACATTGAATTTGGAAACAATGATAAATCATTTTTTTCGTTAAAAACGATTCTGAGTTGAACTCGGTGTGATAAACCAACGTGAATATTTAAAAATTAAAAAAATTTATTTGAAAATACATTATGTCACCATATTATATTATATTATTTCAGTATATTATACTCATTAGTCATTAACCGAATAAACATTTCATTTTAGATAGATATCTAAACACTTTGTTGAATAACTTAAAAATCACACTTTAATAGCCAAAAAATTAAATAAAATATAAAACACATAATTATATTGTCTAACTTCAATCGCATGAATCTAAAATGCCTTTAAAAATAAGAAAAGTATCCTAAAAAATACAATTAAAAAAATGCTACAATATTAAATATGCATTAAAAATACCCTAAAAATGTTTAAAAATTTATTTAAATTTAACAAAAACCAATTCTGAGCAGTTTGTTGTACCTAATATTATTTAAAAAAATTATTTAAAATTAATTTTTAATTAGTTATTTGCCGTTATCGCATAACGTATACATAATATATATATACATAATTATACCGTATCATACATAACATTATCGAGGTTATATACGATTATATTCTACCTCTGTATTATCTATGTCTAAAATATTATTGATATAATCGAAACTTTGAGAAATACGTAAGTATTAAAAATGACTAATTTACGAAACAAGATAAATATTTTTAATTTTTAATATACATATTTTTTTATATATGTATATTAAAAATTTTATAAATTTTATTTTACACTGAATTGTGTATATTATATTTATTTATTCATACTCCAAACATAAAATATGTATAAAAAAAGCTTTATAAATGTTAAAAAATACAAGATAAAAGTTTCGTTTTTAAATTTCCTGATGTATGAATCGAATTTTGTACTTAGAAAGCATTGCTCTAGACTACCCCCTAAAAAATCTATTTTGTATTAAAATCCGCCCCTTAGTTATTAAACGCCATATAAGTATGTACACAAGGTGTATGTAATTCAAACACTGTATAGTAGATAATTTGTAGGTATAATTATGTATTATAAAATCAATAGTTAAAAAAAGTTTCTGGTGCTATATATTTAAATTTTTTTTTTAATTTTCATTAATATTTGGTAATTTTTCTTTGTGCTTAAGTAGATGTCTGCACAAAAAATTTTCATTGAAAAACTCATGTTAACATTTCATATTTTTAACAATTTAAAATATTATATCTTTAAAATAATAAATAAAATTTCCAGAAAAAAGTAAATATAAAGATATTGCACCAAGTTTACAGGTTGAAAAGTTGTATTCAACAAATAAAATAAATTTAAAATAAAAATATTAAGAATTAAATTTAAAATATCTTTGTAAAACCTCTTTCTTTCAGAAACAAAGATTTGAATCAAAATTTTACAATTGATCAGTTTCCTCCATCTGTATATGTATTTTTTTATTGTATTTAATATAGGTTATATATAATATATGTATAGGAATTAACTAATTGACATAATTTATTAAATCATAGTGTCATACTGAATCAAAAGGTTCAAAAATCGATCAAATCAAAATCAATATTATAACTTGATAAATGCTGACCTTAACAATTTTAAATGTCAAATACCGATTTGTGACCATTTATTGTTGCTCCTACAAGATTGAAATCATATTTACCCATATATAATATAATATGGGCAGGTATATACAGACGTTGTACGTTATTAACAGCAAAGGACCTCAAGTGTTTTCGAATGCATCGTGATGTGGGTACAACTAGTTACGTAAAAATATGGATTTCGAACATTATTATTATTTGTCTATATAAACGTAGGTATTTTAAGTTTTACAAATTTTTCTGTAACTCCAGACAGAAATAACCGCTGCCAAAGAATGAAATTTTTTTTACTTACTACTATAAATTAATTAAACAATTTTATCTAAGATAAATGTTAAGTAAATTAAAATATAAGTATATCAATTAAGAGAATGAAATATCATTAACTTATGTATTAACTTTTTATTTTTTTATTTAATGTGACATCACAGCAAATGGATATATTATTAATTATAATGTTCATATGTACTGCCTAAACTCTAAAGATGACTTAAATAAAATAAATCTAACTAGTTAGCTACATTTAGTCATATTTCAGGAAAATGTGATTATCATCAAATTATAAGTAATGCTAAAATTGTAATAACACTAATTTACGTTAAAAAGAAGTAAACTAACTTAAGTATTATAACTTAATTTATAACTTTTTTAATTTTCATTTCAAAACTTAATTTATGTTTAAAGTGAATACAAAGAATAATGAATTTAACTTAGTTTAAAGTTTAAATTTAAATTTTCTATAGAGTAGTATAATAAAAATGAAAAATAAAACTCACGAAAATTAAATTACTGAGTATTTTTTCAAAATAGTATTTTCATGATGTGAATTTATTTCTTAAACGAGTAAACGCATGGATACAGATTTTAAAAAGTTTATATTTTACTTGGCCAAATTTAACTTAATTCACACAATAATGTATACAATGTAACTAAAGTTAACTCATTAGTTACATAAAGATGTAACCTATCGAGTTAGATAATAATAATAAGAAAAATTAATTAGTCAATTAACAGCTTTTAATTCAATTAAATTTTTCAACGCATCAATACCTTTTTTTTGGAAATTTTTCCATGATATACCTAGGTACCAAAAACGCATAGATCTAAATTTAGGTCAGGAAAAACATAAATCATAGTAGTCAGTAAATATTTACTTGTATTTAATTAAATACTTTAAAAAAAATTATATTTGTGTTTAAATCGGAGGATTCAAATTTAAACCGAATCATAAAAACCGGATTTGAAACCGATTTTAGACAGTTATACTAATGCCAGATCTACAGTCACTGTTTAAGACACCAGCTATTGGCAAAAACCAATCACAAACGAATATTTTCAATATATTTTCAAAATACTCGTTTAATTTAATTAATTCTTGCTAAACTCTAGCATCTAGAAGCTGTTTCTGTCAAAGAAGATTAAAAGAATTGAATAATCGGTAGATACCTAAAATTTGAATTATTTAAAGAAGGACACATATAGGAACCTCAAGTTATCAACCTTGTAATATTATATTGTAATGTTATGACAAAATAATGACGTAACAAGAATTACATAAAATGAGGGGTAATTATTATTAAAGGCAAAAAAAATGTCCATACATCTCCAAATTACACACATATTTACTATTTTTTAATTATAATATTATTCAAGTGACAGAACATAAAAGTTAGTCCATAATTCTTTTAGTTCTCAGACAGAATAGTGTATTATTATTATTATTATTAATTCTATTATTTTAGATTTGAAAACAAAGATAAAACATTGCATTCGAAAAACGATTCCGATCTAAATTTGGTATACCCAATATTATTTACCAATTTATAAATATTTGGTAATTTTTGGTAGTTTTCCTTCAGCTTAATAAAACTGCAAAAATCGAAAAATGACTACTCTAAAATAACGAATATAATATCAGAAAGCTCTATAATCGAAAATCCATACAGGACTACTTAAAACAAAAACATTATTTCCAGATAGCAATTACATATCTTACACACATTGTTACAATATGAATATTATATATACATATACAATAAAAATACCAAAATGACTATTGTACAATCAATAAATTCTTTGCTATACGCTCAAAATCTAGAAAAAAACGAATCAAATGTCAATTTTTTTTTTTTAATAAATTTCCGAAGAATGGCCCACGCCTTTAATGAATACTATAATAAATATTTGGTAAAAATTAAAAATTGTTGGCATTATCATTTTCCAGTATATAATAATAAATGTTCGGTTCACTGTAAATCAAAATACTTAAAAATTGGAAAAACTACTTTTTTAAATTAGATGGTATCTACCCACTAGAATGAATTTGAATCAGAAAACTCTTTACTGGGAAACACTTTCTATTTGAAAAAGTCCATTTACATGAAAAAAAAAACGGATCTTTGTAAAAACATAATATTCTCAAAATCCTAAATACAATTTATAATTGTATAATTGTTTGAAAATTTATAAGATATTTAAAAACTCGTTTTAACCAGAATACTTATATTATTTTATATTTTAGAACCGGGTCTGTAACTGCAAAAACATTTAGGTTCCCACCTATTGTTTAAGCATTCAAATATTTGTATTTTAAAAAGTAGGCATATGCCGATTCTCTAGTACATAATATTAGTGTATAATTGGACAAAAAAAAAAAGAGGGGGTAATACATGTGAATAAAACGCATTCTTTGCATATAGGATTTTTAATCGGTCTTATTTCCCGACATCCGTGACTCCAATTTACATTCGTCGTAACCTTCAAACGCTATAGCAGTAGCGCTCGGAGATTGTCGATCCATCGGATGGATGAACCGGATGAACTTAAGGTTCGTTTTCGTTGAGCAATACCGACCATAAGTCAACACTATTGATTATTATTGAAGTAAAATAATGACCTCGACGAAGATGTTTTAATTTAAAAAAAAAAAAAAAAGAAAAAACATTATATTTTAGTGGTAATCGTTAACGGAGCACGTAATGAAACGAAAAAAATTTTAACACGAAAAATATTTCTCAACTTACAAGCGTAAGCAGATAATAGGTATATATAACATCTATAGAGCATACGTCCACTTATTATATAATTATGGTGTATAATATATTTCAACAACGAATATATCACATATATTCATATAGGATTAAATTGAATTCATTTTTATATAGTTACTGCAAGTATTACAATATTCTGACGCGCAAAACGTTTTCCATTTCGGTTTTTAGGTACGCGCAGTTCATCAAACCGAATAAATATAAAACATACATAATACATAGACAGATAGGTAGTAGACTCGGTTGCAAAATAATTCGTTATTTAATGTTACCTACAAATAGAGTGTCTCGCGAGGATTTACTACTCATAAACAATTTAAAATTTAATTTTCATTTAATTTTAATTATTAATTTTGAAATAGTAAATATTATTTAATGTATACAATTTTTTAATAGATATCAATAATTATAGACTAGCGGGACAATATATAGGACATTCTTAATAAATATTTTAATTTTTTGAACTGTAAACAATTTATCGATAATATCGATTTCTACTACTATATATTATAGTATCTATTGTATTTAATTGTTCAAATAGAAAATACTTGAAATTGTATTTTTCTATACCTACTTAATGGCAAAAATACCCGTTTCAGCTTTTTATTAGTTTTAAATATGGCAGTTTACATTCAAATATTATTTTATAGAAACACAAATGTCATTCATTTTTAAATTTTAAATCGTTTCAAACATTTGTAGATACATACATAAATGATAAAATATGCATAAAAATAGCCTGATGATCAAGGCTGTAAATTTAATTTGCTAAAATCTATGAAATGTCATAACTATTAATCGTACCTATTAATATCATTTTAAATTAGATCTTTATTCTCTATTTAAATTTGGTAATAATAATAAAATAAAATACAACTTTGTACATGTTATGGCATAAACGAGTTAATAAGTTAATAGTTAAATTAATTTTGACTTTTAACTTGACTTTTTATATTTGATTTATGTTAACTTAACTTATTTTTGGCTATATTAACTTTTAATTAATGAGTTATTTTTAATTTAAACTCACTTAAGTTAATTTTAAAATTCTTGATACATTTTGATTTCATATTGTGTGTATTGTCAAAATGGTTGAATAAAAATTAAGTTGTTTTTGTCGTTTCTAATAATTCTTATTTTAAGAATTATTTATTTCCCAAAAATATAGATGAATAAAACAAGAATAACTACCTATATATTATTATTTTTATAATAATCTCCTCATAATACAAATTTAGGAATATATTAGATTTCCCACCAATAAACAATAATTATTAACAATACATTATAGTATTTTAAATAATATTAGGTATGTAATGATTATTAAAAATTTAAAAATGCTTTATGTTAAAAATAACAGTATTTCTAAAAAAATAATAGATACTTAATTATACCTGTATAACTCAAATGTTATATTGACTCATACAAAAAAAATAACTTAACTTAGATTAATAATTTATGTTTTGTCTTAACTTAATCTATAAGAAAAAACAACTATTAACTTAAAACTTTTACTATTTATTTCTATTAACTTAACCGAGTTAAAAAAATAATTAACTTGCCCGACATTGGTAAGTGATACAGTATAAAAATTTCGTGTTTTAAATTTGAATACTATTCAAGATACTTTAAATTTTTTTTATTTAAATACGTATTCTGAATACATTTTTTTAATATTTTAATTATTTAATTAAATATCTTTTCCGACAAAAAACAAATAATAAAATTTTGAACTTTTTATAAAATATATAACATAACACTTAAATATTACAAGGTTATAAAATAAAATCATTTTAATAATATATTAATTTAATTATGTGTAAATAAATAAATTACATTTATTTAATTAATTATATTAATTATTCACAGAAAAAATTATGGGAGCACGTTAAAAGAATCACTCAGAATACACTATACAATATTAAGTACCTATCGTGTCTGAAAATCAACTTCTACCTATAATACATACTTACCTATATCTAATTTCTAGACAGCTTTAATTTTTATTTATTTATTTTATTTTATTTTATTGTTGAAGTTAATTGAAATTTTATTTATAAATGTATATTGTACGTAATTATTTTAATTATTGTATAATAAAAAAAAAAACTTGTACTTCTGAAAAATCCCAAAATATGCAAGCATTTATGCACTTCAAATCAAGGAGTCAAAATGGGTTTGTACCCGAGTTGTAACCCAAAACAAAAAACACGTAACCCGGTAAAAATATAAACCGCTTTTTATACCATGCACCTCTTACCCGGAAAAAATGAAGACTGTTTTAAACCCAAAACCCAGAAAAAATTGAAACCGTTTTTAACCACGTACAATGAATCAGGAAAAATGAAAACCATGTGTACGTCATTACATTTTAATAATTAAATAAAAATATTATCAATATTATGATAAGTAATGCTATCTAATGGTAAATTTTGAGACGAATCTATAGACGCAATAAAAAAAATAAATAGGAATACCAACAAAACTTTTAATACATGATTTTATTTAAAGAATCAAATTTTGAAAATGCACTCGTTTGAATCTGTTTTTATTTGAATCTTTATTTATTGATATAACAGTACACGGAAACTTCAAAAATTTATTGAGACTTTTTTTTAATTTACAATATTTTAAATAAGCAAAAGTTTGAATAATCAATTATTTTTATTTCGTTTTTGAAAAACAAATTTTGAAAATACATTTTTTTTTCAAGTTTCTTTTTATTTGAAACTTTATTTCTTGATTCTCTCATTTACGGAAACTTAAAAAGTTTGATTAATAAAATTGTTAACTTGGACCAACGAAAATTTGATTTTTCAAATATGATCAATTCTAGCATTTGATTATTTAATGTTTTGAAGTTCCCGTAAAAATCGATCATATGGAAGAAATTACTTTGGTTTGTTAGACATTTTTTACGCCACTAATCTCGGTATTGTCTACGGTCCTTGACTGTTTTGCGGAATTCTAGGGAATGTTAATCCCTCGTTTTTGTGTGCAAAAGATGTTGATGACTTTTTCTTCGCTAAAAATCGTGGATCTTAAAAGTAATATCCCCTTTCTTATAGTTCTCTTATAGGATTAAACGTGTTTAGAATAGTGTTACATCCGTTTTCATAATCTCCTCTGATTTATTTTTAAACCGTAAACTCGCTAAAAATTCATCGATTTGGGAAAGAAAGGAAAAGAGAGATTAAACGTAATCGATTAGGTAAGAAAGGATTTCAATTATTACTTGTATAGCGTACATTTTAAAGAATACTGAATCAAAATATATCCCGTTAAAATGGTGTTCACATCACCAATTGTGTTTGAGTTATAGTACAACCAAAAATTGAAGTGGCGAGGGATTTATAGTTTATGTATATTAAGTACTTAGTGGCGAATCCATGATAATATTTGTGATAACAATCATAGTCAACCAAAATAGTGATTATATAAAAACGTCTATTCAAAATAAAACCGTTTTAAATTTTTCGATTCATGAACATGTCAATTAAAATTATTGTCATTTAAAACAAATGCCGTTTAAATAAAAAAATTAAATTTTAAACTATATTCGTAATACCATAGTAGTCAAAGTACATTAATACCCGTTTATTTTTGTATACCCATATATAGTTATCACTTATTTTGGGAACCAATCATGGGCACCCATAGGGTAAATAATTTCAGTGAGGGGAGTACAAATTAAAATAAAATATAATATTTTTACTACCGATTTGAGCGAATCCCGGAATAATAATTCCCGAATTTTTTTTAGCGGCTGTAACTCAATTTTGGGTTTAGAACCAAAGTCTAGACATCAAAATAAATTTAAAAATGTATCTATCTGAATCCAATATACAAAATTAAAATTTTTATTTAAATTTTTAATCCTTTTGATGAGCGTGTGTGCATGAGATGAGTTTTTAAAAATAGCAATTCATATTTGACACCGCATTCGAATAGGTAATTATTTTTAAATTAATTTTGATATATTAACCATGTTCATAAATTCTAAATTGCGATCGAGTTACAGCGGTTATAAATTTTAAAAATCTATAATTAACGGGTAACTCAGTCGATTTTGAGCTTAGAACCATGGTTGATACATCAAAATTGGTTTTAAAAAAATGTACCTATCCGAATAATCCAGTATCAAAAATATCTATTGAAAAAAACAAAATTTATTCTACATACATGCATCGAAAGGGTTACACATTAAAATATCAATTCCTTTTTGATACCGGACTTAAATATATACGTTTTTAAATTAATTTTGATGCCTAAACAATGTCCAAAATCCAAAATTGACGGAGTGTTTGAGGGTGTCATTTTCTTTTGAATCAATGGATACAGATAAAATTCTACATTTATGGATTCGGTCCTTCCAAAGACTCATTTAGTCAAAAAGAATTAAAATACTTACTTGTATTAAAATTTTTTTTAATACAAAATATAGATTATTAAGAACGTTACGATTTCATTTCCGTTGGTCGGGTTATGAAAGGATTTTTGTTTCTGGAGAAATATAATTTTATATATATATATTTTTTTTTTTTGCATTTCAGTTGATTCAAAAACCATCATTAAGGACTTGAGTTATTTAATTTTGAGTTCTATGTGATACAAAGTGCTTGAATTAGAAAAATAGTAGAAGATTCTCAGAAGTTCAATAAATGAGCGCTCCCTCAAATTATGTAACTCGTATACTGTAAAAAATATTTAGTAATGGTGTTCTCGAACTATTAAAAAATAGTATAGAGGAGCTCCGTCCCCCTACATATCTCAATTTGAGCAATTGTGATACATATTTACATTTCCCAGATGCTGTGTCCATATTGTTTGATAAAATGTCATCGCTCGAGTCAATTCAAAATTCTAATAAATTATTTTACAAATTCAGACGAGAAACAACAATTATATTTATAAAGTCCATATAATTGTGACAATGGTGATTAATGTAATCAGATAATATTTATCTTAAATAAAATACCCAAATTAGGTATTTACAGAATTCTCATTTTACATTGGTTTTTTAATTCTTCAGGGGGGTCGTGTCTCTCTCCTGACCCCCTCCACCCAATGGACGCCTATCGAAACCACTCGCTAACTTTATAAACTAATTTATCCTTAAATAATGGCTAAATAAAAAATGGGATATTCGAAACTGGATTATACATTAAGCATTTTTTTTTTTTTTTAAGAATACAAATTCAATTGAACACAGTACTGTACACAGGAAAATAAGGGTTAATAATGTTTTCAATATGTATTTAATCATTATTTTTCTTTTTATTATTATTTACTCTTTATTGTTATCTGAAAGCAGTTAATAATAACATAAGTGCTAATATAATATAGGATCCAGGAGATGCCTATAATATACCTACTCTGCCGATGTCAGAAAATTTCTCTTCCGTGAGTACATTTGATAGTATGCACGCGTGACACGGTATCACACGATCGTTTGGATCGTTTTGGAACGAATAACAAGAAAGAGAAACCAATACAGTCCACATAATAGGCTAATAGCTCTATACGAGTCAATATAACATTAAACAGTATTATTGTGACAATACTATCGAAACGTTGAATATATACATGTATATATGTATAGGTAGGTATAGTTTATACTTTCGACATTTCTCCGATGATAATAAGAGCGGTAATTTTTTTTTAACTAATTCTTAAAAATAATAAAATCATTAATGCGCATAAAAATATTACATAACCGCTGATAATTACGAAAATATATTTTCTGTAACTGGTATTTATTTACATTTACATATTGTACAAATCTAACGGTGTATAGAGCAATATTATATGTTATTATTATAGTACTTACCTACTCATATTACAAAAAATTACGTATGCGTTCCTCTTCTGTTACATAGTGTCGCGTAATATTGGATTGGCCCGAACGAATAACAAGACGTTTCAATGTGATACAAACCGATTTTTCACGTCGTCCATATCGAAAACAATAAGGTATTCAAATATAACAAACAATAAGTTTTTCATCCACATTTTTTTTTATTATATATTATTCGATAACATTTTGCAGATTTCAATGCCATTTCAGTGTAAAACACTTTTGTTTACATCGGTTTAAAATGGCATTACTACACCGTGGCACCATATACTGTGTCCGGTGGTGAATTGAGCAATCCGCTCGGACAAATTTTTCGGGTAATCGAACTGGATAACCATGTACCACAGCTATGGTTACTCAATGAATGGAAAAATTTAACTATTTTATCGTGCTATTGAATGTTCGGGATAGTTGATTATTATAGCTAACATGGGTGTCAAAGAAATATTCCTCTCTCACCCCTCCCCCCAAAAAGAAAACATATTTTAATTTATTGTGTTTTATAACACTTGCCCTAATTTAGTATGTAGTTGATATAACATATTGAAATATCTATTAAAAACTAGCAAGCCCATAGCCCCCCCCCCCTAAATAACAGCCACCCCCATTTTAAATAAAAATAATACTCAATCCAATTCCTCATCACTTACCAACTAGAGTTACATTTATCATTTCCATATATTATAGTACCTATATAGTAAACGAAACTTGAAATTTCTAAAATTTTCAAAATAAATATCTAATTAACAAAACATAGTTTCTAAAATATGCCTTCATGATCGATGATATTGTGGAAAATTCGAAAAAATTTCGAAATTAAAATTATTAAATTAAATTATTATTAATTATAATTTTTTTTTTTTTTTTTGCCACATTTCATAATTCAAGAAACATATTATATGAAAATTTGAGTAATTATTGAATTAAATTTTAATTTCTTATATATTTAGGTACATGCGTTTGTAATTTAGCTGGTATTACCGCACTATGTGGGCATTACCAGTCATTTTAATTTTTTTTTTTAATTATAAAAATATATTAATTAAATTAATATAAATTTAAAATATTAATTTTAAAAATCTAAAACTTTTATGTATAATACCTAACATATTTCTACATAAATTAAAATCAATAGCAAATATTTTCATTATGTAATTATTAAGACATTGTAATTTTCGTTTTGGTGGCCACCAGTGGCGTAATCATGGGGGGGTCTGGGTGTCGAATCCCCCCTTGGGCTTTTTTTTTTTTTTTTGGTGTAGAATTTTGAAAGAAACAACAAAATATAAGTGTTACTGATAAAATTATCAGAATTAACCGAATCATAATCGGTAAATTTAGTCAAATTTGAAAATTAAAAGTAATAACTAAATATTTTGTTCATTAGAATCGATTAAACGGATTAACTATGCTAGCAGTTCATAATAAT